>JAPYYR010000574.1:0-46162 GCA_030523065.1 Aphidius colemani
TCAGTGGTCATGAAACACAACAAACGAGCCTCTAGATAATTTTTTAGTGCAAATATAAAATTTTGTAATTTTTGAGTTATTTGTCAATTTTTTTTTCGTTGGAAATAAAATAGAAAATGTTTGCAATGGATGAGTCAAAGTAAAGGTCAGGTTTAAAGGTCTCATTGTACTTTATTTACTCGAAAAAAAAAAAAAAAAAATAGAAAAAAAAGTTGACAGAGCAGTGATCAGACACAACAATAATGTCATCCAAATGATTCACTAGAACTTTGTTTGTTTGTTGTAGTCTTGTTTTTGTGTTTAATATTTATTTTCCATTTTTTTTTTCTTTCGATTAAGTAGGCTCGTTTCTTGATAAACATGTAGATATAATTTTTTTTCTCTTTAATATAATGTGATGCCAAATGACGCGCCTCTATATGACACTGAAAAAGGTGTGTCATAAATTAAAACTGCATCATAATAATTATTTTTATTTTTTACATATATTTTTATAAATAATTACAATGCTTTATTAATTTAATGAATTTAATAAATTATTTTCATTGATATAAACCTTGAAAATAAATTTTTATAATTAGCCTACATATTAGTAATGAAATTTCGGTAATTAATTATTTTTTTATCAAAAAAAAAAAAGACAATTTTTCATTTATTTCAAAGGTTTTATTTGAAAAAGTAAAAAAGAAATTATTTAAATTTATTTTTTAGATTGTTTTTAAAAATTAATGATGGAAAATTTTGTTTCCCCTGAAAGAATAATATCATGTTGTTGTCAGTTTTCATTAATCAAGGCTGACAAAATAAAATGAAAAAAAAAAAAAGCCGGACGTTTTTGGTGAATCATGTATTCACATTTTTATAATCCCAGTTGTAAAAAATTATTATAATTATTATTTATATGCAAATAACGTATTTTTAATTGGATAATTTAACCCTCAAGACAATTACCTGTCTGTGTTGTGCAGTGTAAGACTGTTTGTGACTGCTATTTCAACGAAATCAACAATATCCGTTCATCAGATAATCAAGATTATTATTATCGAAAGAAAAAAATAATAAAAAAAAAAAGGTTGCTGGTACTTTTTCATGTTGTACATACACATATTGATGTCCTTCATCTTAATTTATTATTATGATTTTTTATTATGTCGTTTAATTCACATAGATTGATTTATTTAAAAAAAAAAAAAAAGACAATTTATTTATTCCGGATTCTTTGCGATAATTTAGTGGCTTCTTTTTTATTATTTTTTTTTCTTTCAAAAGCATCTATAAATTATACTTGTATTTATATTTTTTTCAAATTGTATCGTGAATAAATATAATCATGGTCAAAAAAATATATCCTGAACGCAAATTTTTATCGATGAAATCTTGATATAGTCTTGTGGGAAATTGTTATATATTATTGATGAGATAATTATGGTATATTTCTGATGAATTTTTCATTGGCTCTTGTATATTTTTTTTTATTTTTCTTATCGAATATACATGCAAATATTTAAATCAAATACAACATTTACGCAGTTTAAAATTGGCTCTATTTTTAAAATATTCATCGCTGTCATTTAGCACATTTTTCATGAGTTATCACAATAACATTGTTTTCAGAATTATTTTAAATTCAGATATTATTGTAAATATATATTTTTATTTGATTGACATGTTTTGGTAAATTTCGTACATTGACACGATACCCAGAGAGTATATTTTTTATTTATTTCGATAGTTAATGTAAATAATAATAAATAATTTTCGTTACAAATGCGATTCTTTTTGACAAAAATTTCCGGCTCGTTTATTATATTTTTTTGATAATTTTATTAATGCCAAAAGTGCAATGCCTTTACTCATGTCCTCGAGACATTTTAAGTATTATTAATATTGAAATAATAAATATGAAAAATGATAATTAAATTTTGATTTTTTGATTTAAAAAAAAATTAAACAAAATTGTAATCCGGAAATTGAAAATAATATTGACAAAATTGATGCAATATCCAGTGAAAATAATAATAATTGAAATTAATTTTTTTATTTTTTCAAACAATGTAATCTTGAGTTGTGAAAAAAAAAAAAACAAAATGATTTAAAGACTTGAAATTTTTTTAAAAATTCATTTTGAATTATCATATAATCTTGTTTTTTTATTTTTCAAAATTTACTGAATTATTTATTGGTTATTTTGTTGATAATAATCTACATAAAAAATTATTCAAAAATATTTGCATTGATGATAACAATAATCCTGAATTTGTATAGATATATATGAAAAAAAAAAAAAATTTATATTTCATTTTTAATTAAACCAAAGATATTGCGTTTCTATTTTATTACATTTTTTTTTCGAATTTCCTGAAATTAACAATTGCTTTATTGTTATTTCATGGGCATCGCATGTGTACCAAAGGTTTGGTTTATTTTATATTCTTTACTATTTTCAAGTCTATAGATGTACAATGGCACTCCCATCATTTATCGACTTGAAGCTTTTTTTTCTTTTCCAAGCCCAACCAAGCATCATCTTAGCCCTTAAGGTCAAAGCTTTTTTTACTCTACAAACTCACCACACTGACACTCAATATAATTTAACTTATAAAAATAATATTAATCTATAAAAAATAATAACAATTAAATCAACAAACCAAAAAAAGAAATAAAAAAAAAAACCCAATTTTAGAAAAATGCCCAAACCCTTTTTATATAAATAAAAATTGCTAGAAATAATCATAAGGAAAAAAGGAATAAAATCAAGAACAAAAGGAATTATTTTTTTTTTCTTTATGATAAATTAAAAAAATGAAATATTTTATAAGCTTTATCTGACTATTATGTGCATATATTTATTAACAACTATTTTTTTTTATTTATTTATTTTTTTTATTTACACTCCCACTCGTTGTATTAATTTTTTTTCCTCCCCACTATTTAATAAAACACCTGTCGTATTCGTCGACGTTGTCGTCGTGTATATACACAACTATAACGTCGTTGTTCTCATCGTCGACATATCAGACAGATGAGCGTGTCTTAACCGCGTGCCTCACCTGAAATTCAAAATATCTATCGTTTTAGTCTGCATTTGACCGCCAACATTATTAGAAAAAAAAACCAACATATAACTCAAATTCAACTGTGCCAAATATTATTATATAAATAAATTATTATTTTATTATATTTATTGTAAATATTTTTATAATTTATTTATTTTTAAATAATATATCATCAAGTGTCAGTGATAAATATATTTTTACAAAAAAAATTCAACTGAGTGTTAATTAAAATTTGTTCTTCTTCTTTCTTTTTTTTTTGGATAAAAAAATATTAATTAATTAGAAATTTTGGTAATTAATTGAATTGAAATTATGAAAAGTTTATGTTTTAAAAAATATTTTCCAATTACGTAACTTTGATGAGATAAAAAAATTAAATAAATAAATCTTTGAGAATTTTGATAATTTATTATATATGGAATAAACTTTGAACAGTTGTTTTTTTTTTTTTTTCAATTTTTTATTGTTTAAATTCCTGATTGATGGAATGTTGAAAAAATAATGTAAATTTTTATTTTTTAATTGATTTATTTTATTTTTTTGCAATTTAAAATTTTAAAATTAAAGTAATGGATATATAAAATGATAGTACAACTTGTTTATGATTTCTCAAGTGAAATATAAAATAAATGTCAATTATCTGTCGACAGTGAAAATGTTAAGTTTTATTTTCTTTAAGGATTTTTTTAATTAACCTTCACACTGAACCGGTCTGTCATTGACCATCAAACACTTTTCAATCGCGTGTGGTTTTTATTTCATTTAAAAAATTTTTCTATTTCCATAAAAAGACATAGTTGAAAAAAATAAATATATTTTACAACTTTATATGTATACAAATTGTTTTTCATATATACAGAATACACTTGTGATTTATTTTCCTTAATTTTCTTGCGTCTAAAATATATAGTTTTTTATTTATTTATAATTTTTTTTTTCATAATTTTTTTCTCTTTGAAGGTCATGATTGTATAGGTCGTGAGTCTCGTGCATGACACAATCATTAATATAAAATAATAATTTTTTGATTGTATAAAAAGTATAATATAAAAATAAAAAAAAATAAAAAAAAAAAAAAAAACTAAACAAGTGGCTTCAGTGACCTAATGAGGATCGTGAATCAAAGACGTCAATATCAACCGGTCGACTATTCAAGTCGACCGAAATATAATTTTTTCATTCATTTCGGAATTTATAATACAAGAAAAGCACTCAGAAAAAGAAGAATTCGAATTGATTAATGCAATTTTATCTTAAATAATTAATGATAATATAAAAGAAAGAATTTAGACGAGTGGAATTTTTTTTTGTTTTCAATTGAAATATCTATTTGTATGTGACTTTTTTATTTTTCTTTTGTTTGACATAATATTATAATATTACTTCAGGATTTGTGTATGAAATTTGTTTAGCGATATTTTTTAATCCTCATTCTTTCAACTCGTAAAGATAGTGACGGTGTGTTTACGCTAATTGCGCAATATATAATTTAATCAGCCAATGTGCAGTGAGTGAACAATGTGGTGATCATTTGTTATCAAAATTTTTGTGTTAAAATTATTAAAAAAAATAACAAAGTGATGATAGACGAATAGGTGTTTAACAAAACAATTTAATTATTATATTTTTATTTGATAAATTGTTTAAAAAATTGTTTAGAAAAAACGAAAAAGTAATTTTTCAAAAATGAGCCTTGAAAGTTTTATTAATATTACTGGATTTATAGAAATAGATTCAAAATCAAATTATGACGTTGTTGATGGTAAGTCACTTGTATCTGATAACAGAAAAAAAAAGAAAAAAATGTAATTAGATAAAATAATTATAAAATTTTTGATAAAATTATTCAAAAATTTAAATTTTATAATTTTTTTTTTTCTTTTTTTTTAAACTGCAAATTAAAAAATACATAAAATATATGATATTTTTTAAAAATATTAATATCAGGTTTTTGAATAAATTTTCTATATAATTTTAGTATATATAAACTGGAATTTTAAAATTGAATTAAAAAAAAAAAAAATCAAATTATGGTAAATGGAATTCATTCACCTCAAATTTTGGTAGAATGAATTTTCTATACCTTTTTTCATTATAAAATCATAATGCCAATTGTTTGAAGTAAAAAAAAAAAAAAAACTACTCTTCTTGTGTGCAGGCTAATCGTTTTGTCTGGTAAACCTGCAATTCACTTGACCACAGAATAAAAAAAAATCATTCTCATCTAAATTACACGTCTAGAGTATTATTACCGATTTGTTTTTTTTTTTTTTTTCTTTATTTTTATTCATTGGAAATTTGAGCATGTGGTACTAGGTCAGCAACCCCGAAATGCCAAAAAATTTACTCCGAAAAAAATCACCTATGAATAGTTATATTAAAATAAAATTTTGGCAATATGAAAATTCTGCAAATATAAATATTCAATTTTATCTATAATTTTTTTTAAACATACTATTTTGTAATTTATAAATCTCAGCTAATAATAAAATGAAAAGACAAATTTTTGAATGAAATAAATAACAACAGTTCTGCTATATGAAATATAAATAATAATTTAAAAAATTATATTTATGATAATTTACTTGGCATTGTTACAGATGAACAAAGATATAAATCACTTTGATGAATAATTTCATTCCTGATTATCTTAATTATCTTCTTACACGTGTGTCATATTTAAATTTAAATCAAACATCATTTACACACTTGACACTTGTTTATTTTTTCTATTTGAAATATCTAAAAACTGAAAAATCACATGACTCAATTTTTCATTAAATTAATTGTAATTGTGTTTATCTTTTTTTGTTATTGTCATAGCAAGTGCTAAATTATAAAATAAATATTTTTTAAATTATTATTTTTTTTTTTTGCTTTTAAAATTATGTTGTTTGTTGTTTAAAAAAAATAATAATAATTCGAGTATTATAACGATAAATGAATGCAGAAAATAATGTCTGTTATTGTTGATGTTAATTTTATTTTTATTTTATTTTTTGCAATTTAAAAAACAAATATTTTATTATAATCTCGGCAAATTAGTAAAACAGAGCATATAGGATTAAGTTATCAAGTATCTTTTATTATTTCTTATCTCGATTGACCGATAAATTGTTAATTGTAGACATAAAAATATATATCATTTATGAATTTTGCAATCAGGAAAATTATATTTATATACACTAATCTATATACAATGCAGTTAAACATTAATAACCATTGTCTACAGACTTGCAAATAATATATGAAAATAAAAAAATTCTTTTTGTTCATATATCAAGGTTAAAATGGATCATCATAAAACTGGATAGATCATTGTTCGTATGTCCTTAAAAAGTCCCCCAACAAAACAAAAATATAAAGTAAAAAACATTTTAAAAATATGAAAAAAGAGCTTTATTTATTTATAATTTTTTTTTCGGGCTGCAAATATTTTTCTTTGTTGATTTTTTTTTATCTTTTATTATACATTTTTCGCTATTCATTTATTAATACATTATTTTTTTTCTACATATGATAAATCTTGATAAATAGAATATTATGAAAATTTTTAAAATAAATAAAAAATATATTTATAAATAATTGTAAATATTGAGTTGATAATTTTTTAAATTATTAATAAACAAATGTCACCTTCGAATGGAAAAAAAATATGTAATAATAATTGCAAATTTAGTTAAATCTATAATACAAAGTGGAAAATAAATGGAATAAAAATTATTCAAATGACGTGAGTTTTGAGGAAGTGATAATTGTTAATGGTCAACAAATAATGATAATATAAATTGCCTGCTTCCTAATTTTATTTGACTCATATTTTTTATCAGCATATTTGACATGGCAATTAATCAAATTAGTCTCAATTTTATTAAGACAAAATATTCAATATATTTTGTAAAAATAATAACATATTATTTATGACAATTTAATATTATCAAAAAATTTAACAAATTCATCATATTAAATGTCATTAATTATCTCTTTTTTTATATTATAATTATCTTTTATTTTAATTTATCAATTATCCTTGATCCAAATATTTATTTACTTTTATTTGTTTATTTATTATTTGTAGTGATAAGTTATAATTTTATCAATGCTATTGTTGAAATATAATCAATTATATATATTTTTTTTAATTATTACAATTTTTTATATTCATATAAACTTTCGATTTCTCGGTTGACATTTTAAATACCGTAACGACATTTTTTTTTTTTCTCATTTTCATGCTGTAAGCACGACAAGTTCAAGGTCGTCATGCTCAACAGGGCTTCTATTAAATTCTCAACACTTCCGTATCTATTAAATCAACAGTGGTACACCAACTTCTCTGTTTTTAAATTCATAAAAAAAAAAAAATTACATCATTAACAATTGAAAAATAGAAAAAAAAAAAATCACAATATCAAATTATGCTCATGGAATAATAATTCTTTTTTTTTTTTTTTTTCCTTTTGAAAATTTTATTTCCGTTGAATACAGATATAATGAAAAATTTCATGTTTTGAATATTTATTTTCTAGACAATATGTAGGATTAATCGTGTTATTTTATTCCTTCTTTTTCTTTTCACTGAAAAGTACATTTTTTTTTTAGAAAAATAACGAATAACCGTAATTTATCATTTTTTTTTTGTATAATTGATGTTAATTATCTCATTTAAGTATTTTCATACAAATTTATGTGACTTTTTGTTTTTTTTTTTCCTTCTTTTATTATGAATAATTTGAGAAATTATTTATGAGAAAAAAAAAAAACTAATTTTTATATTTGTTTATATAAATATTTAATTATTCCAATTATTACTTGTTTTTTTTTTTCTAATTGTTGTTTGAAGTGTCTGCATTGATAATTACATGTCGGATAAAAATATTATCTGTTTTTAATGATAGAGCTTTAACCTTTCCTGGTTGGAACATTAATATCTCAATTTTTTCATTCAACTAAAATCTACAAAGCAAATGTTACACAACAATATATATTTAGATTTCGTACATATTCAATTAGTTGATAATATTTTTCACAATAATCATTTGAATAACTAATTGCAATTAACTAACATTATGTCAATTTTTTACAATTTGAAATTAACAAACAAAAATAATAACAAAGGAAGTAGTAAAGATTATTTATTTCAATTTGTTCTAGTTGAAATTGTTTGATTTAATCAACTTTTAAATTACGTTATTCTTATGAAACTTTAGTTGGTATGTATCCTTTGATATTGGCATTAATTTTTGCTAGAAAAAAACATAATTTGTAAAACAATTGAGAGATTTCATAATGATTGTGTCAGTTAAATTATTTCCGGATCAGTATATTAACTTGAAATGTTTATTTTTCAAATAAATAATTTTGTAAATTAAAACAACAAAGCAAAAAATTTTAAAAAATTGAAAATTTTTATCTTGAAAATATTTTTCCTTATATTGATTACTCCAGCTTGACAGACATTTGGCTTTTGAGATTTTAATTTTATGATACCTTTGTAATCTCTTGTAAAATAATGAAAAACAATATTCGATTTTTTTTTAAATTTATATCTTTTTAACCTTGATAAATAATAAGTGAACACACTGATCAATATGGATCACTTGTTTCAAAATTTCATGGTCATTTCCGGTTTGCAAAAGCTTATGAACAACATTTTAACACGTAAAAATATTTATACAAAAATTTTTTTTCTTATTGCGATATACAGATTTGTCTGTAGGGTATAATTGTTTGTTAATTTTTTTTTTTTTTTTTTTTTTTATTCTTTTGAAGTATAAGTAGGTATTGCAAATAAGTATATACAATAAGTCGGATGAGACTAAGGAGATATATCGAGGCCGATCATGATCGTCATGTTGTAGTGTTTTATATATTTTTTTTTTTATTTTTCCATTGCAATTCCAATAATTCCAAGGGTGTCGAACCAGCTGCATTCTCAAAAAATCTTTAAATGGTTGCAATCGTATGATCGAAACTGGTTTTATAATAAAACTTGAATGAAAGATAAACCAATAAAGTCAATAAAAAAATTATATAAAAATAAAATAAAGATTGACGTTTTTCACAGAATAAGATCTTTATGAATAAGTCTTGATAAAATTAAAACTTTTTCGAAATATTTTCAACACTTAGATATTACAAAAGACCAAATAAAAAATTAATTTTTACAACATTTATTTGTTGCTTTTAAAAAGTACATTTGCATTTTTTTTTAATCAAATATTTTTATAATTATAATTTGTTGTTTTTTGCGCCAAAAAAGTAATGAGTAAATATAAAAATTAATTATTTTTCTTTTTATTAATTTATCGAGAAAGCGTGATAGGTCATTGCTTGATAATTATAAAAAAAAAAAAAACAAATCGTTTTTATAAAATATCACTATCATTTGCTAATCAATTTTGATAAAAATTTTATATCTAAAATAATAATTGCATTACTAATTAAAAAATGAATTCTCAATGTTTTAAAATTTTTTCAACGAATAATATTGAAGTGAGGGCTCAGATCTTGTCACACGGTTGTTTTATTTATTTTTAAAAAAATTATTTGTGAGAGTTAGTAACTCAAAATAATACCAAGTATCAAAAATATGTAGGCCAATATGTCCAACCGGTTTTTTAAAAAGTCAATATAATTATTTCGAAAATGAGAAAAAAGAAAAGGGAAAAGTAATTTTAAAATTATTATTAAATAATAATGAATTTCAATTATTTTTTATTCATTTAATCCATAAATTTTTGCTAATTTTCTCGACAGTAAATAGACTGCTGTTTATTTATAAATATTTTAGCTAATTATAAATATGAATTGTAAATTTTTCTGTCTACTTTTTCAAAGCTCGAAATATATATTTAAATAAAACGAAATTTTTTATACAGACAATAGATGTCGTTTAAAGAAACTTTAAAAAAAAAAGAAAAAAAAGTTTTAAATAAATAAAAAACGTATATGCACGTGTGCAAAATTTAGACGAGGTCATTTGCTAAAATAGAAATGAAAATAGGAATGAGTTTCAGTAGATGTATTGAATGACCCATCTATTGATTTTTAAATGAAAAAATTTTAAAATATAGTCAATTTAAATTTGAATAATTAAAAGAAATATTTTTTTCGGTTGGGAAAATAATTCAACAATGAGATAGTTGCTTGATTAATCAACGAATAATAACTCTCACAGCCTTAATAATTAAAATATCAATTAAAAATAAAACAAACAGTAATTTTGGCCAACAAAAAATCTCATTTGATACTTTAAGTACCGTTTTATAATACCCAATTATTGTTATTATTTATTTTTTTCCCTCATTAATACCTTTCTCTAACCAGAGAAAGTATTTTGATTTTTTTTTTTTTTGTAAAATTTATTTTTTTAAATTTATTTGTGACATTGAATGACATATTGTATTTCAAACCACGCAGTATATATACAGGTGCCGAATTGAGTTTCAAAAAAATATTAAAATAAAGAAATTATTTATTTTTCAAATGAAATTTAATGATTAGTTAAATAATTATATTAAAAAATTTTAAAATGCTAAAGGCGAGTCACGTGTGTCGTCGATTGACTTTCACTGTGAGAACATATTTGATACCACGTGTGTGTAAATTTTTCAATTTAATTTATTAGAACTGAATATAAATAAAAAGTGCAATTATTTGTGAAGAAAAAAAGGATATATATTTATAAATAGTATTGAATTATTCGATATAATAATAAATCGAAAAATTCTCAAGACAGATTTATTTAATTCCAGAAATATTTCATGACTAATACGTAAATAAATAATTAATTAATGTGACCAAGTTACGTATGATCATGTAATAATAATGGACAGGTTAATCGTTGGCACGTGATTACAATGTTTCCTATTTTTGTATCAGTTAGTTTTGTTAATGTGACACACTAACTTTTCTTCTTTGTAAAATTTTATTCGCTTTCACGATTTTGCTTATATGTCATGTACATTGTTCGGAAAATAATGGACAGGAAATACCAACAAAATCCGGAAAATGTTTTACAAATTTAGATTAAAAAAATACAAGTATTTATCTATTTTTTTGTTTTTTAAACAAAAATTGTCAAACAAAAAATTCATACAATTCAATTAACAATTATGCAACTCATTTTATTCAAATTGCATTTTTTTTTTTTTTTTTTTTTTTCGTTTAAATTTCATTTAAATATTTAATTTTTGTTTTTCATTTTATAAATTATATATTATGAAGGATAATTTTTTTTTCAAACCGTTCATTTTCATGTTGAAATTTCGAGATATATATTGAGAAGAATATTGTTATTGGCAATAATGATTTGTAAAATGTTATATAAGTATTCCATGCGTGACCAAGTAGAAATAATACGTGTAGATTTGTTACTATTGAATGATTGATTTTTAAAAAATTTTGTTATTCTCATTTGAAGAAAATAAAAAATAAATAAAATACGTTCATATGATAAGTTATCTTTTTGTTCAAATGCAATGTTTTTGTTATCAGTCGTTGAAGTTTCTATATACATCGTGTTATGTCCTCATAAATAATATATTTTTAATAATAATATAAAAATAACAAAAAACATTTCATTTTATTTACTTGTTTTCCCTCGAAAAAATTCAGTATTCAAGAGAACAAAAATAATTTTTATTATTAATTTGTTATTATTCCTTTGAGGAAATAAAAGTCTACTGCGTTTTTTCTTCGTTTAAATTTAAAATTGTAATTGTTATTACTCATATCGTGAAAAATTTACATAAACTTCATATTATCTTAAAAACTAATAAATTCATTTTTTAATTTTTAACCATTAAAAATACGTGAAAAATAATTAAAATTAATTTTCAACTTGACGATATATACGTCATTGAATGATAAATTTTTCGTTTGTCATTCTTGAAATGAAATAAAAATATTATTTATTAAACTGGTTATTTATTGACTTTATTTTTCAACATCTTGAGTAATTCATGATAATGGAAATTTTATAATAAACTATAGTAAAATGATTAACTATAATTTTTTGGAATTAATTTTTCGACTTTTATCATTAATGAAACTGGAAAATTAATTTGTTGTTTGATTTTTATCATGATTTGTTGTTTATATTTATTTATTTTTCCTCATTTAATCTCATTTGGATAACATCATTGATAAAAAAATTGTCAATAATTATCGAAACATGCTCATTAATAATTATCAAATTGAATCTTAAAATTGAACGAAAAGAAATAACTCAAGATTTCGAATGCGAATAAATGTTGATTAAATTGAAAAAAAATTATTTTAAATGTATAAATATCATTTAAATACGAGTAGATATTTTTCAGACACTTTGTCTACCAAGAAAAATAATTTAAAATTAAAATATTGAAGCCAAGCCAAAATTAGTCGATTCTAAAAAAAAAGTTAAACAAATAATCAGTTTTTAAAAATCATACGTCGCAATAGGTCGTGTAAAAAAAATCTTAAAAAAACACACCTCAATTTTACACCTTCTTATTATTATCAAATACAAATCAAATAGTTCTCATAAACTTGTTTGATGTTACGACATTATATTAATGTCACCGATAAAATTACAAAAGCATATCTAATAATCTTCTTATGATATTTTTAAAATCAAAATTTTATTACTCCAAATTAAGTGCTTTCAACGTAATTGTTTCAACTCATAAAAATAAATTTATTATCATTTTAATTTTTTAAATTAAAATTAATATTTATGTCAATTTATTTTTCATATTTTTTATGAATTATTTATCTACAAAATTAGATTGTTATAAATTTATCATCAAAAGTAAACGAAAAGAAAAAAAAAATCTAAATTTATTTCATAAATACTCAATAGTTTGAAATAAATTTTTCAAAAATAATAAAAAATATATATAAAATTAGCAAATTACTATATGAAATCGTCATTAAATAAAAAGCTGATATTTTTTTCACACCACCCCCATGACGTAATTACCACCCATCGCGTTGTTTATCGTCATCATCATAAGATACTCTCAGCAACATTATATTTTATCCCCTTCATATTTATTTTTATACCAGCTTGTGTTTCAACAATCTCATTTGAGTTAAAAAAAAAAAAAAAAACTACATATAAATATAAAAACTAAAAAAAAACCCTGTTATGTCGTCATACTTTTGTCATATTGCGTTTTGGCAGAGTATTTCCTTCAACCGATGATAAAAGAATAATAAAAAAATTGCAAATAAATCATTCTACATAGATAAAAAACAAAATACAATTATAAATATATAAAATAAAGCTCAAATGAGTGGAAAATAATATGACGTTAATGATTAATCAATAATGAATATTCTGGAAACAGGAAGAACAAGATATATTAATTTTAAAATAAAAATTAAAAACAATAACATTTATATTGTTCTAAGAAATTGTCCTTGATTTATCCAAGTTTGTCTAAGATTATCAAGACATTGGTAAATTGAAAATATAGTTAAGTACTATTGGCATAATGCCATTATACCAGACATCAAATTATCCAAGTTCGTGGCCTTTAATATTTGTCCTTCAATAATGAAAAAGTAATAAAAATAATAAATACAAAATAATATTTAAATAAAAAATTTATTTTTGAATAAAATAATAGACAAATCTTTCAATTTTTTAAAATTAAATATAAATAATTTCAATAGCTTTTTGTCATAAGCAGTTTTTAATAATTTATCATGAAAAATTTCGATGTTTTTTAAATAACATTTAATATGACCTTCAAATAATAATAATAAAATAATTTTTTTTTTCATCTATTATGTGTACAAAAGGGTTGTATTAATATATCATCTAATGGATATTTTTTTTTTTCGAAAAACAAAAAGCTTTCGTTGACATGAATCCATCGATTGACCTTCTCCCTCAACTCATCAACGAAAAATAAATAAATAAAAAAACATATCAACTATATTAGCTTGGCTATTTTAATATTTTTTTTTTTACATTTTCATTAAATTGAAATGTATAATATGTAAACATTGCTCATCTAATCATATCAGTTTATTTATAAAAGTAAAAAAAAATTTAATTAAATAATTTGCTACTATAATTAGCATCAAATTAATTACAATGTTGATGATATTTATAATTATTATTATCGTTATCACGCAAATATGGATAACCATTTGCCCTTGTACTAGTTGGATTTTCTTTTTAAAATAATAATAATAATTATTATTATTATTATTTATTGTTAATTTCATTCACCTCAAGAGCCAAGACAAAGAAAAGATAAATTATATTATTCATCAATTAATTTATCCACTTTGTTGAATTGACCTGAATCTCATTGTTCATCAATATATCATTTGACCTCCAATTATGGCACTTGTAATTACGTGTATATGTGATTTAAAAAAAAAACACAGACCTGATCTTCACACGTGCCATAGTTATACATAACACAACCAAGATAATTTCATTTCAAATGAAATGTAATAATAAAATATGCAAGTTATAAAAATGAAAATACTTTTCATGATAAATTCAATTAATTTATAGATTTTATTGTTGAATTTATTGAATAAAGAAATTAAATTAATAAATAATATAAATAATTGAAGTTTTTTGTTTGAAAATTAAGAGAAGAATATTTAATGATTTTTTTTTTCATTTGAAATGTATAAATTAGTTGCAACTATTTTAATATGTAATATTTTTTTCTCTCTTATTTTTATTTAAATCATGTTCGTTAAATTAAAATTGTTACTTTCAAAAAATAAAAAAATTTAGTGAACATCTTGGACGACATTTAGAAAAAAAAATCGAGATAAACCGGTCCTCAATCAAAATCAATGTTGCCTCAAACATCTTACAAATAACACGGATTATTTTGAAATATAAAAAAAAGAAAAAAAAAATTTATGTCTTCAATAAGACATGGCGTACCTTATATATTAGAAAATAAATATTATAAAACTGGAAAATCATTTGACATTTAATAATGTTATATTGGTATTTTATATAATAATTTTATAATTTTTAAAAATTTTTTTATTAGTAAAATATGTGACCAGTGAAATGTAATGTAATTTCTTGAAAGAATATGTGACAAATTAATAGTAGCATTCAACCTACGCTAGTTTTAGGGTCATTCTCAAAGAATGACCTTAATTTATTCATCATTTATACGCCTTGAAAGAGATAAAAATTTAATAAAAGGTTTTCTTATTCCCATAAATTTATTATATTCTTCATGACATTTTATCCAATTGTCATTGTGGGTGTTGCAAATTTGCCTTTATGATTTTTTTTTTTCATAATCTTTATATCATCATTTATCAACAAAATTTGTGTATCGATTATCGAGTTTTATTTATTTTTATCATGACACAGCAAATATTTGCAATATATATTTGAATTTTTGTCTGCAATCGACAAAAATTACTGCGCACAGATTGACATTCTTTAAAACAACATGATTTTTTTATTTAATTAATAAATAAATACATTTAAAAAAAGCTCGTTCAATTTTGATAAATATACAAAATTCAATTGATAAGTTATTGAAAAATAAAATCATAATTCTATTATTTAATTTTTATTATTCAATTAAATTTTTTAAAATTGTTTATTCATTTATTTGGATAGACAAAAATGTGACAAACAATTGAATGTATTTTTAAGATTAAATAAATTTCCAATGTCATTTTAAATAATTATTTAATGACAATTTGTCGATACTTAATTCAAAGTAAATACTATAACATTATTATTGTATTTTTTTTTGTTTAGCCAGATGCGTTAATTTTTAATATGTCATCGAATTTTTGTATCATATCGGGTTTATCATCAACCAAGGGCACACAAGAGTAGCCCCCATTTTTCTCCACAAATAATATTTACTATCTAATCTTCAAACTCCTACCACACACTTTTTTTTTTTTTTTTTTTTTTTAAATTTATTTTTCTTTTTTTTGATGATCGTGTTATATCGTCTTGTGTGTTTCCTCTGGATTATTTAGTTGTCTGTCATGTGTCGATATAATAAGTCGTTGATTTTTTCAATAGAAAATTGAATATAAAAATTTCCTTCTGTTTTTAGAAGGAAAAATTTATATAATTGCAATGATAATTATTGTAACCAATTGATTTATATATTTCAAAAGTCTGAAAATTTGTTGTTATAAAATGAGTTTTTTTTTTGAATAAGTGTCATATCAATTGTTAATAAATATTTTGTGTTATTTTTTTTCTCAATAAACAAGTCTGCTTGTGTCAAATGTGTGTCAATATTTTAGTAACAATAATCGTCTTATTTTATCAACTTTATTTCATGAAATACTGGAATTGTGTTGTAATAATTGAGAGATGATGGAAATTATTTCGAGATATTTTTCAATAATATCATGAGTAGATAAATATTTGTTTTTATAAAAATAATATTTTATTATTTTTCCTCTTTTGATAATAAATAAATTGACCTGAACGGTTAACAGATAAGTGTCATGTTGGAATTTTTAATCCATCATTCAGCCCCTGGTAGGTAACAGCATCTTGACATTGATTAATTTTAACTACAAATCATGTATTTGACTTTTAAATGTGGCCAGGAAATTGTATTACATAGTCATTGAAATATAGAAAAAGTTTATCAACCGTAGAAAATAACCTGATATTATTAACAATTTAAACTGTAAAAATCCAATTTTTACATATGAATTGTTTTAAATTTTAATTTACAAATGAAAAAATTAACCTTGGAATAATTATCAGCAAATTGTAAATTTAGAGATAGCATATATACATTTTTTTTTTCCATAACCGGTTCCTTGTATATATTTTTTAAATTTTATTGAAATTATTCTCCTTTTTTTATTCTACAATTTATTGGTCAGTTTTATCGACTTTAAAATTGTATTTTTCAAGGTGTCAAAAGAAAATAAATAAATAAATAAAAAGCACGTGTTGAGAAAAATAAAGTAATTTTAATTATCTTGATTTTATTTTGTTGTAAAAAAAGCAATGTAATAATATGAAAGGGCAAAATTTAAGGCTGTTTGCTTTTTTGCTAATTAAAGAGGCAAACAATCTCTATCAAGGACTCGTTAATTTTTGAATAATAATATAAACAATTTCACAAATATCATGAATTTGTTTATTTTATATTTTTTTTTCCTTTTTTTTTTTCTCATAAAGCTATGTATAATTGTCATGTTAAAAGCAAATTGCATGTTTAATATTTTTTTTATCACATTTTTTTAAGCTGATAAGATGATTAGCATTATAAAAAAAAAAAAATGATAATAATTTTCTATACTCCAAGGTACACTTTACAACGCTTTTTTATTAGCTAAAAAATTTTTTAATTTATACACCGTAAAAACATTTGGAAATTGAACGAGTTGAATAAAATATTTGCATGAATTTTATTGTTTATAAAAAAGGAATTTTTATTTTTACTTTTGATATTTATTATTCAACAATTATATACACGTATTTGATGATTAACATAACACAATTCATCATAAAAAATATATTTTGTTTAAAAAATAAAAATAATAATATGTATTTATTCATAAGAAACAAAATAATAATCTTCAATTTATCTCTTTTAATTTTCTGAGAATATTTTCTTGATTGACTGATCTCTTCAAGTATAGTTATGAAAAGTTTGTTTATTCAATTCTGGATACGTAATAATAATTATTGCATGATTCATTGTACTTAAAAATAATGTGTTATTAAAAAATAATTAAACTGAAAAAGAGATAGCGAAAAAAAAAAAAGCGACAGTAATTAAATATAAGAAAATTATAATTGAGATTTGTTAGCTGATAAATAAAGCATCATTAATTTACATGAATTGCGTAGATGAAATTAAAACACATTTATGAATGTGCTGACGTTTTTGGAGTGCATGATTGAATGACTAACTTGCAACAATAATTATTACAAAATACTTGTAAAAACATCAAAATGCATTTAATCTTTTGAATGTTTAAAAACATTACTTGTTGAACTTTTATAATCGATAAATTCAAGTGAATGTTTTGTTTTTCTAATTTTCTTATTGACCAATTTTTTTATACCAAGTGTATTTATTTATGTTTTTTCTATGTTAAGTGTTATCGCATTAATCGCCAGTGGGAATTTCTGATTAATGGATAAAGTGTATATGCGTGAGTAGAGGCAGTATGAAATTGATAAGAAACATATCGACAACACACTGATTGATTGCAATTTATTGACATAAATTTTGATAAACTTCTGTTTGTGATAATAATTGAATAGAAATTTCTATTGATCTTTTACTGAAAAGAAAAGAAAAAATAATTTCTAGGAGAGAAAATTATTCTTTTCTCTTATAATCATATCAACCTATAAATATTTTATATATATATGAAATAAAGATTAACTTTCGATTTGTTGTATTAACAATTTGTGTATATATATAATCGATTTTCCATTGATACTAATTTATTATTTCATTTTTTGTTTCAGCAGTATCGTCAGCAGCTGACGATATACGAGAAGGACCTCCATCACATCAAAACAACACAGGTGAGTCATTGAAAAATTATTTAAATTTTACTTTGTAACATGAAAATTTAAAATCGGTTTTTCCATTAACAATCAAGCGACTTCTAGCGGCAGGTGAATAAAAAACTACCTTATCATTCGAGAAATAATTGCATTAACCTGCCGCAAGACGTCTCTACTAATTGCAAAATCGGCAAATATTTAAACCGATCTTTTATAAATTTTTATTGCCGACTAAACTCAGCAGGTGTTTAACCGATTAACCGGTAAAATAAAATTATATTATCATTTATTACCGATTGCCTATCTCTAGCTTACCAGTTTTTTTTATAAATCGAAATTTTACATAAAGAATTTTTTATTTAACAATATTTATTTTTTTTATTTTTTTTAATATCAATAATTTATTTGATGCATATTTTTAATGAAAATAAACCAGTTGAAGATTAATAAATTTACATATCAATTGGTTTAAAATGAGATGACAATAGATGTTTGATACAAATGTTTTATATTTTTAAATATCAACAGACTTATTGTTTTGAAGGTTCAATTGTTGTTTAACCCCATTATAAATAATTAAAAATAAAAACACGCAAAGTTTATAAAAATTAAGTGAAAATAATATCAGCTGTTTTGCGATATATTCTGTTGATTATTTTTTATCATGAACATTAAATTGTTTCACTTGAATTTGATCACTGGATTCTCAAAAAGTTCAACAGCCTAAAACTTTTTTTTTTTTTTTTTTATAATAAAAAATAGCAATAAACAGCTGTACATTAAAATGGTAGATATTATTTAACATAGTCCTTGTACATAGTCCAAACATGCGACAGTATATTGGACTGTTGCCTTGCTAGTTACTGTTGAGCAATTAGAAAAAAAAAAATTAGCTTAAATTGAATTGGTATGAAAGCAACCTCGGTTTATTTATGCAGCTCCCACTATTTAATAAAATATTCATTGACTTTAAATTATATATACCAAGATAGCTTGATGCATATCAATACGACAAAAAAATTATGATAATTCATTTAAAAAAAAAAAAAAAAAAAAAAAAAAAAAAAAAAAAAAAAAGAGTTCAATGAAAGATAAATCGAAATGAAAAAATAATAACTCAGCATTACAAAGAAATAAAACAAAAATGACTAATTTTTTTTCTGTTCGGGTTTTTTTTTAAGTCTTTTTTAGTTGATTTTTTTTGATACATGACCACGAAATTTTGAGTCTCAAATAATTTGGTAGTTTAAGACCAAAGTGGTTCCATCCGTGTGAAACATGACTTGAACAACCATAACGGTTGGCCTCGAAGCTGCTTAGCAACAAGTTGACCAGCCTGGCCAACAACCTCATATTTTATTATTATTTTTTTATTTTATCTTTTTAAATAATAAAAAAAAAAAAAAGAGTTTTTAAAACATGGTACCCACAATGCCTGACCACGGTTTATATATCTTGGAAGGAAACAGTTGAAATAACCAACGATTCATAATAAATAACGTAAAATTTTTTTTTTACTTTCTTTTGTTACAAAATTATTTATATATTTTGATTTTGAAATAAATCTTTAGTATTGTTTTTTAAAAATCACCATAAACTATATGTATATAAGGTTAAACAAATTATTAAAAATATTAAACTTAATTTAGCTATTTTTACTTGGCTTGTTTTACAAATTGAAATTACAAATAATTAACTTCATTTACATCGTACATTTCAACATGAATAATATTTATAATCATTTTGAAATTTTATTATTTGAAAGTATCATAGGTCTTTTTCTAATAAATGATAAACTTATTTATTTGAAAAAGCAAAAGAAAGAAAATTTAATGAATCATTTGTAATATTTTTTATTGTTAGAACAGTCGATGTATATTTGAGTCGTTTTATCCAGATTATACTGAAAGTAAAAACAAATACTTTGATGATTCATTGATGTTCCACATTTTGAAATGAATATTTCTTCGTAGTATATATTGAAGTGTTTTTATATGCACAAATCTAATTGAATTAACGTTTTCATCACGTGTTTGCGTTTGCTGTAGAAGAATCATTTGATATTGTTGTTTGTTATTTTTCAATAATTTATTTCGCAGTCTATGATGCACTCGACAACTTGTTAATCCAATAATTATTGCAAAGTATATACTGAGTATCATGAAAATCAAATAGTCTTGTGGAAAATTATATTATTCTCACAACTTAGACATCTCTTGGAATGATGATGACGATTAAATATCTTATGAAAAATAATATCAAAAATATTTTATTTTTTGTACATTTAATTTGTACATTTGTTTCATTTTTTTTTTTTTTTTTGCTTTCACTCTTTACAAATGAATTAACATGCTAATTATGTTGAAATGAAAATAATATAATTTTTTAATACGTGAAATAAAAATTTGTATGAAATAAAAAATGTACAGCTCAATGAGATATATCTGATCACAATTTTCCCATCAGCCAAGTTCAATGTAGAAGGTCTCACGCGATCGACCATCAGGCCTTGGTTTTTTTTATTATTTTGCAAAAAAAAAAAAATTCAATCAATATAAAACAGCCATCTTGGCTTAATAATTGATTCGTTGAATTTGTTTTTATTTATGTTGTTTAATTTTTTATTATTCATTTGATGACTTACAACATGCATCATCAACAACATTTGACATTATTTATATCATTGATTTGTCATAAATTTTTTTTTAGTTTCTTCATTTTTACACTTGTTATTGTTTATTTAATTCTGAAAATTTATAACACTGTCATATCATCTTACAAAATGATAACAAATTACGTTTTGATATCTTCTGTCATAATAACAAATATTTTCAATATAAAAAATTGTAAATTTGATTTATCTCTTATCTTGATTTTATTTTTTTTTAAATTATTCATTTTTAACTAATCTATATTTGTTTATAATTTATCATTTTTTTTTTCATATTAATTATTGTAATTGTCTTTTTGTTTAACAAATTATTCGGAAATTTTAGAGAATATTTTGCCACGTGGCAGAATAATATAGTATCACTAAATAACTTACGATAAAAAAAAAAAAATAATAAAAAAAAAAAAAGATTGACAGGATAAACTTGAAGTTAATATTATTATCAGAGAGTTGCTATGTTTTATGGCATCACAATGTATCCTCTATTTTATATATCACGGAAAAATAAGTGCTTTATACACAAAAAATAAAATAAAATTGCTTAGCAGTTAATGTGAACACCACCACGTGCTGTGATACATTCAGATATGACTCAATATCGATAATGGAAACAACTGATGCACTCATTTATAATACCTCATTTTATATAAATATTATTTATAAATTTATTTAAATAATAATATGAAAATATAGGTCAGGTCAAAATAGAGTCAATTGTCTTTTAAAATTTTATAAATAATATTTATTAATTTTTATTTATATAAATTTAATGTTTAATTATTTTTTTTTTATATTTTTTCCTTGAACTTTCAAGTAGTTATTTTTGATTTGTGCTAATTATTTATACTTTTAATATTTTTTTTTTCTTAATATACTATTTTTTTTTCATTGATATAAACATTACAATTATTTATTTTTTTTCCTTAAATGATAATTAAATTTCACAGCGAAATATTCACAAACTAAACGTTGATTTTGTACTCATCGAAATCACGTTTTTCGTTGACGTAATAGCGTGATTTAAAAACTCGTTGTAAATGTTTTATTTGTTGGTAATTGAACGGTGGGAATATGCCATTTATGATATTGTAAAAAACAAAAAAAAAATAATAAATTGTAAAATTTTACAATGATTATTAATATTAATATTTAAATTTTATTTTTTAAAAAAAATTTTTTTAATATTTTTTTCTAAATGAATTGTGATTAATTTGCTTTTCATTGATGGGATTTTTTATTTGAGTTATTATAACTGTTGGAAATTAAAGAAAATAATTATACGGATGTGAAAAATAAAGACGTTTATAGAACGAAAAATAAATCTTGAAGTTTTATGCAGATAACACGAGGTCAAAATAATATTTTATTTATTTAAATGAGTAACAACGAGGGGGGTCGGAATTAACTCTTATCATCCAGTTAAAAGTGGTAAATATTTCTTCATTTATTTACTCGTTTTATATAGACATTATCACTTGAAAAAAAAATACATAGATATTTAATTTTTGCAAATAAAGAAATGAATAAAAAAAAATTTTTTTTATTTATTTTTTTTAGTTATTTTTGTCATTGATGACTTATCAAGTTCTGGAATATTATAGAATGTCAAAAATTGTTGACCCAGGTCGATATAAAATATCAAGAGACTAATAAATTAAATTTTATTTTAAAAAAAAAATATAGCTGATGTTATTTTTATAAAATGTATTTATTGTCGTGAGATAATTTTAGTGATTTTATAATAGCCAGAGACGAAATGCCATTTTTATTTTTGATAAGTTGACCTCTCGTAATGATAAATATACCTTTTGCAATAGCCAGAAATAATAGAGTCGTTTTTACCGAGGACGTTTAACACAACGAATATAACTCGATCCAGGCCAGTCGAAAATAGTTTTGACCCATTCCCCTTTCGTGTATTTTAAGTTCCACTTACGCCAGTACCACCGTCATAATTATCCTATTTTTTTTTTTCACTATTGATTACATACAAAATGAAAAATTTTATTATTTTTTTTTGTCAGTTGATTTTCGAGGATAAATAAAATATAAAATCTAATAATAAATATAACAATTTAATAAATAAACCATTAACGTTAATGAGACAACAAACTGATGATAAAAAAAACTCAAATAAACTCAATGTAATATTCATTTAAAAAATAATGATGAATTTTATTTGATCGATTTATATAATTGTTTAGAATTTCCTTGAACTTGGACTTGAGCAATATATGTCTTACAATCAATTTGACCGCAATGATATTTATTTATTATTATTATTTAAATTGATGTAATTTTTTTTTCTTTATTTCATTGGTTTAATTTTTTAAAAATTCTTCAAAGTCGTTGTTTTACGTCTTGATGAATTACTTGAGAGAAAAAATTTGGTAGATTGTATTGTTGTAATTTTGAATGATCAAATAGTTATTATATCATTGCGTTTGTATTATTTTTTAAAATGATAAATTTATTTTTAACTATATTCAGTATTTATTTGTGATACAATCACCCCTTAATATTATTTTCCCAATTCTATTTATTACTTTGAAAATATATAAACAACAATAATATTAATTAGGATTTGGGCTGGGCAGTTTGAGTAGTTTGTCATAGTAATTTTTTAAAGAATTAAATTTGCATTTAGTGTATATAATTTGCCAATATACATTGTATAATAAAGTAACAAGGTCAAAGTCTGATGATGTTGGCGAACATACAAGGGTAGATTGCAAAAAAGAGTAGCCGAAGAATATTTTTTTCACATATCTAATAAATATATACCGACAAATTTAAATATGACCTCGATGTCAGTGTTTATTTATCTAAAATATGATTAATAATAATTTTGTTGTTTTTTCATTTAATAATATTAATTACATTAAATTTCCCTTTACAATTATTCAATTCTAATTTATTTTAAAAAAAGGATCATTGGTGTTATGATTTATTTGAATCAAAATATCAAATGATGATTATTTAAACTTAAAAAAAAAAAGCTCAATCGATCCCCATGTATTTTCATCAAACCCGCATTGTAAAATGTACCGATTTTTTTTTATTTTTATGCCTAGAAAAAGAGGTGAAATCACCAAACAAAATCAATTGTTTAAAAGTCTTTTAAAAATAGAACAAATATATAAGGTAAAAGTGGATATTATATGGTGATAGATGATTCCCTTGTGTATAAATATATCCGGCGGGCTATTAACCTCACTACTATTCTAAAAATAAACCATAAATCGATGAGTAGAAGGAGACTAATATTGACACGCGATACTATCATGATCTCTTTTAATATATATTTATTTAATTTTTTTACTCGTCGATTACCTTGGCTACATAGAAAATGTATTTATCATAAACTTTGTAGATTAATATTATTTTTTTTTTCATTTCATTATTATAATTTTCATTGCCAAAAAAAATATATTTACTATTATTATTCGATAGAAATTTTTTGTTAATTTATATTTATTTTATATTTTTTTTTTTTATATAACGTTAGTCTGCAAAAAAAATTTCCCACACGTGAAAATTATATATAGCAGATAGCAAAATAGTAGTATCATTCGCTGTTATGACGTCTTTACATTTATCGAAATCAGTTTTAAGAAGTAGCATTTTATTTCAACGTATCCAATGCACATCGTTTATTTTTTTTATTTTATTTATGTGCTCAAATACTACTCAAAAGCTTCTCTAATATGTCACGTTTTAAATTTCATTTGTATAAACTTTTAAAGAACATACATTAATATTATTTTTAAAAATTTATTTTTGCATTAAACATGTACACTTTTAAAATTTATTTGTCATTGATAGTGTTTTTTATATTTTTTTTTTTTAAATGCACGCGTAAGCTCAACTCATAAAAATAAAAAAAATATATAAATTTATCATTTACACGTGTTGGATTTTAATTGTTGTTTTTATTTTCTATTTTTATTTTGTCATATGTCATTTTAAAAATGAAAATAATCATAAGTAATTCTTTTTTCAATTATAAAAATATATTTTTTCTATTTAATTTCTATTGCAAAATATATCAAATGAATTTTTTTTTAAAATATTTTACGTCATTAAAATTGAAGCAACGTCATAGTCAATATCATGACGTAAATAAAAAATAGTTTATAAAGTTCATTAACATTGACGTTAAAATGTTAATTCGTCTGGATAAAATAGCGATTATCGGTTTTAATTTTTTTACAGTCGATCAATTTGCTTCTGTATCAGACAACTTTCAATATATTGAGACTCAAAAATAAATGTATATTCAATGAAAAAAAAATATATAATAAATTGATAAAAAATTATTAAAACAATTTCATAATAAAATCTTTGTCTTATTTTGTTTTTATAATTGACGTCATAATATATTGTCTCACGTGTGTCAATCAAATTGTCTTAGTTAATTAACAAAATTCAGATGATAATGATCAACAAAGTTATAATGAAAATAATATATATAAAAACCATCTGTGTCTGCACAATGACGTCTCCAGTCGATAAATAAATTAATTGAATAATTAAATAAATAAAATAAAAATATAATAATCAAATTCAGTATCATTTAAAAAATACAAAAATAATTAATAAATTTAATTTAAAATATCTTTTTTTACCCTGTTGGTTAATTAATTTAATTTTTTTAATTTGAAAAAATTATAAAAGATGATTTAAAGTCAAGAATTATTGCATAATACAATTGGAAAAAAAAATATATATTATAGTTTTAATTTGCATAAAGTATATATATTTATTTATTGATGATAAAAATATATAAATTATTGAAATTATTGATACAACTAAAATGACAATTATCAATAGATAAAATATTTATCTTAATATAAACTAACAAGTAATTCAATTGGAAATATATTTATTTGTAAATGTCGATCTAATGTCAAGGAAATACAGGTCATAATTTTTAAAACTCTATAAATTTTAAAATAATGTTACGTATTAAACATCTTTAAAAAATAAAAAGAAATAAAAATACACACAGCATGTGGAGTCGATTTGTTGTGACGTACAAATAACACAGATAGATTTAAAATTTTCCAGTACAAACGATTTTCATTAGTATAAATTACCTAATTCAATTGATAAATATAAATTATTATCTTTTAAATATATTTAAAATAAAAAACTTTATAATGTTTTTTTCATCATTTAAAAACATGTCAATTAGCTGCAAATATTTTTTAGCTATTAATTTATTGTCATGGCATTTTATTAGTTGAAAAGGTACTTTAATTTTTTTATTTTTATTCAACATCTGTGACGTATTTATCCTTCGAAAAACGTCATCATTAATATGTATATATACTTTTTTGAAATGATGATTATAATTTTTATTTTTCTTCACTTTACTTTGTGTATCATACATTGCAAAGAGGAAGTAAAAGTAGCTCAATTCTTTTGTAAGATTCGAGAGGGATACTTGTCATTGAGGTTTATTCAAAATTTAAAATGCCAGGTCACTTTTTTTTTTTTTTTTTATATATTTTTCTTGTACAAAAGATTATCAGACTTTGTCAAGTGACGCAGTTTCACTGTATGAACCTTCAACCAGGAAATGGCCATTAAAAAAAAATAAAAAATACTTTAATATGCGTACGGATATTTAAATAATAAATAAATAATATATTTTCAATAATTTACATGGATTTTTAATATTTACGTATGACAAAGCAAGAAAAAAAAATATTCTAAAAAATAAAAAAACAATTAATTTGTCAACTATAGCTGCAATTTTATAATAATTTTTTCTTTTTTTCTATTTTTTAAATTACATGTTTCTAAATGTTTTTTAAATATTGTCAATGACACATGTGTGGATCAATAGAAAAGACACAAAATTATCAAAGAAACATAATTACTCATCGTATGATGAAAAACGTCACGAGTATATTATTAAAGTTTTTGTTTTTAAAATTATTTTTCTTCTACAAATGTATCTTGTTACAATAACATGGCAATCATGTGACGCAGGTTTTTCAACGAGATCGTGTTTATTACACCAAATTATAAACAAGGCCAATTTAATGAAATTAAATTAATATCATCAATTAGCATACGAGCCTTGGCTGATCATCTCAAAACAGGAAAAATAATTATTAAATTTTCAATACTCAAAAACTTGTTATTGTAGAGCAAAAAAAAATTTAAGCAAATTATTTTATTTTTTTTTTCTTTCAAACTTCCTGTCGTTGGAGATAAAAAAAAAAATTAAAAAATAACACTAAAACTATAATTTAACTGAGTTATTACTAGTCAATTACATCAAAAAAATAAATCGAAATAAATCGAAAGAAAAATAAGCTGTAGCTGTCTTGATATGAAAAAACTATCAGAAATTCATTAGAAATTATTAGAAATTTCAGGTGAAATTATAATTTTTAATTATCTAATTATTCATTCACATTATTTGAAAAAAAATATGGAAATAGATCTTATGAAAATGAGGGCTTTTTAAAAATAAGAAATTAGTAAATTTATTTTTATAATTTTATTAGAACTAGAATACAATTTATATTAACAAAAAAAAAACAAATTGATAAGTTATTTTAAATAACTGTTAATATAATGTAAATTATTAGTTGTAGTCCGGTTGATTTAATTTATATAATAAAATATAAAACTTGAACAAAACAAGATGCTATTTCTGACCAGATAATTCAGCATTGCGGTCAGTAAATGTATTTGTATATAAACCTGCAAGTCTACTTGCGATATAAATAGATACTGATATACATCAAGTAATCACAAAAAGAATAAATAAATTTTTTAAATAAAAAAATATTAACAGATAAAGAAGATGAAGAAGAAGAGTCAAGGTCCTGATTAAAAAAAAACCAAACAAACGAAGGACAAAATGTACCTGATGTATTATACCTTGAAAATCAACTTACTTATTTTTTTATTATACTTTTAAAACTGGTTTTACGTCTTTCAAATATATTTTTATATATTACCTTTATTTATTATTATTTTAAAAATATATTCTTTCGTAGAAAATGTTTTTTTGTTTTTTTTTTAAATATTACAAGTACTTTTTGATTTTTTTTCAATTTTTTTTTTCGATTATTTTTATTGTAGTTATTTCTAAAAATACTTGATATTATTTATATTCAATTGACGTGTGTAATTGCTGACCAGTTTTTTTGTAATTCAACTGGCCAATGAACCTATTTTTTATTTTAATTTTAAACTCATCATATTGAGATATATAAATATCTGACGTTAAATTCATCATACCAAGTATTCTAGAGATTTTAATTTTAATTTTTTTTATTTTTTGATTAATCATTGTGAAAGGTGAATATTTTCTTATAAATAATATACACGTGTATTAATTTTTTAACAATTTTTAAGTTCATTAAACTCAAAGAAAAGGAAAAAATAATAAATTTAAAAATAAGAAAAATTCACTAAACTTTGCTTTAAAAGTATTTTAAAAATTTATTTATACATTATTTAATTAAAAAAAAAAATGAATAAATAACATTAAAGTGAATTAAAAAATATATATTTATTGATAAATAAATAATTTTTTTATTCATTAAAAATAATGATTATGAGGATTCTTGTGAAATGTTAATTATTGCGCGATTTTTTTTTTTTTTTTCTAAAATAATTTAAAACCCATTTTTCCATTTAAACCATTAAAATTCCAGATATGTTAATACATTCTGATGATTCATGATAAAATCTTATGATTGATATTTAACACGGAAGTTGATTGCAAATAAATATAAATAAAAAAGGTAAACAAAGCTAAACAAATGATAATAAAATGCAACGGTATAATGTCGCAATAATTTTGTTGCGCTTGGTGATATACAAATAAAATATAATCATAAGTGTATGTATAATTTTTTTTTTATTTTTTTTATTTAATTCAACTACCCACTAGCATCATACACGTGATTAAATCATGCCGTTGACACGCTCTATGTGAATGTTAACCTGATGCCATTAGTCAGCATCGTGATGGTGTTTCATCCCCGTTTGTCTCATTGGGTGCGGTCGACTAAATAAAAATTTCCATTTGAAAAAAACATTTAAAAAAATTTTCCTTCAGTTAAAAAAATAGTCTACTAGATTCTGATTTATTTCATGATACACATATGATAAGAAAAAAAAAATTTTTTTAAAAACACGATTTATCTTAATTACATACTGATTAAAATGAAAAAAACTTTTTTTTATTTTTTCATTTAATTTGTTGGTAACTTTTATGAAATTTATTACTTTAAATTTATATTTATGTTGTTGAACTTTTTATCTTGAGTTTAAAAATAGAATTCTAATAAAGGTTCATAATTTTTCATTTTTATTTTTGTAATTTAAGGAAGTAGAACACGTTGAGATTTTAGCAACGCCTCGTTCTGAATTTAACGTTCGATAATTTCGAGTGTACATACGTCAGTAATATCTTAAATATACATCAAAAAGTTTGCATATTAGAGAGTTTTAATTCCGTGTATTTTTATATTTTATTTATATATTAATATTATAATACTTTTTGAAATACAGAAGAAATAAAAAAAGAGTTTTTTTATGTGTTTTTTTTTTTTGAAAATGATTAGGAAATAAATATAAATATTATCTCAGGGATGAATTGAAATAATTCAGGACGAAAGTGAAAGTGAATATAAAGTCCTTTGAATTTTTATTATAATTTTTTTAATGCTGGTTTTTATATTTTTTTTGATATTACAGACGTGTTTTCGATCGTTGTCAGGTTACCATGCCGACGAATCACACAGTCGTTCTATATAAAATACATAAATGTATATTATAAAATAAATTTATATAAAATATATAACCGGCATTGGGGTTGATGTACGCGAAAACTAAACATTATATTCAACTTAAAAACTTTATTCCACAAGAAAAATTATTCTGTATAGAAAAAATCACCTAGAAATTTGTTTATTTACTAATTAAAATTTGCAAAATTATATATTTTTTTATTTATCTATTTTGACCTTTCTATTTATAAAATAAATAATTTATTTTTCAGTGGAAATTTTTAGCGAAAAAAAAAAAATTGCCCTGCGGGTAGTTAACATTAATAGGCCATTTTTTTTTTTTTAATTTTGTGTGTCATTATTTTTTTTTAAGTATACTTAAAATGATGTTAAATATTTTTTCTTTTTTTATATCTTTAAATAAATAAGAATCTGTAAAAGTTTTAAAAAATTAAATTTTATTTTTCATTATACATAAAAGGCACATTGATAGAAAATAAAAAAAAATTATGGTAAAATTAGATAGTCAAATGTAAATCCTTGGAAATTAAATATAATTTTGATTAATTAATTTATTTTTTGATTGATAATATTGAGTAACAATCTGCCGGTTTCAAAATGAATATACTTATTCGTCACTGAGTATTTTTTTTCGAGCCATTATTTCCATCATTTTTATCTCGTCAGTTAAATTTATTTATAAATAAATATATATGGTACAAATAGAATTTAAGACAGGCGTCTTTATTTCCCACTGTGTTTTACACATTGCGTATATTTCAAATTGATTTAGGCCAAAAGGGGAGTACACTCCAGACACAAAAAAATTATGTACAACGCAATTCAAGATGCCTATTTCAAAATATTATATTCTCATTTATACAATCATCAATATAAAAAAAAAAAAAAATAGAAAATATAATGAAAAAAAAAGCCTAAACTATTATACTAAAGGTCTAATTTTTTTTTTCACCTTTTATATCACTTTTTTTTTTTTTAACATATCACAATGTGTCTCGTCATTTGTTGACGTCTTTGACCTCAATTTTACCTACAAAATTTTTATCATTTATTATTTTTTCATGTCAGGATAAAAAACAATAACAATAATAATAATTTTTTTAAATTTTTAGTAATTAAAATGTAATATTTATCTATTTTTTTCGTGATTTATTAATTATTTATTATCAATTTTAAATGATTATTTTGTGGATGAATTTATTGGTTTTATACTTCGAGCTGAATGTTTAATCGAAAAAGAAATATATATATGTTAATAAAAATAAAAAAAAAAAAATTAAGATATCATTTGAGTTGAAGTACTTCCTTATCGTCGTGTGTATCATGTCGTTTAGAGAGATTGGGGCCAAACCTGGAATTAGCATGTACAAGATTTTCAAGTAATCTTCTTCGAAGCGGAAACGACTTATCGTTTTCACTTGTCTCAATGAATTCAATATTTATCATTAATATTATTATTGTTAATTTTTTATAAATGTTTAGCATCATTTAAAAAAATTACTGTTAATGCTTTTCATGCAATTATTTAATATTGCATTGCTAAAAAATAAATTGATTATTTTGTGTTTTTAAAGTGCATTTTATGAGTCAGATTTCGTGGCATGAAAATAGATTAACCCCATGATTTTAATGCTTAAACATCATGTCAAAGTCCATTCCCTTTTGAGCCAAAATTAGATGAGTTTTTTTATTTTTTTTGTTAATTTTTTTCAAGAGTTCATTACACTGTTTGATAAAAAATAAATTAAAAGCTTTTTTTGAAAGTAATTTTTTTGCTGTTTTTCTTTTGATGATGGTGTATAAAATTAGAGACTGGTTTTATCTTATTTTCATTTTAATTAAATTAATTTGTTTTTTTGATTTTTATTTGAAAAATTCCAGGGCACTTTTGATAAGTGCTTCGACCCTGTTTGTCCTCGAGACTCGAGACAACAAAACCAAACTCTTGAAAGAGTTGAACGACAGGCAACTCCCACAATTGCTTCACAGGCAACCCTTTTTTTTTCCTTTAAATCCTAGGTCCGGGTTTATAATCTCTATAATATTTAAAATAATGTATATATATGCTAAAATATCGAAGAAAAAATCCCATATGATTGAGTAGTGATAAAAGAAGACAAAAAAAAATTATCACAACTTTGCAAAATTATAATTTTCTGTAGAACTTTTATTTTATTTTTTGTTGTTTTTATATTTAGCGGTTTGGACAAATCGATTCTGCGTCACCTAGGTCCGGGATTGCAAATTTTTTTTCTTATTCACACTTTAAATGTGTTGCTTGCATTGTTGGTGATATTTTTTGTGTTTTTTTTTGTATTTTTTTTTCTCGTCTTTGGCTAAAGATTATTTAATAAAATAAATGATAAAATGTCAATGAACTTGTTTAATTGGAAAAAATATATTTTGTTATTATGCAATGTTATTGGGAACATTTATCAATCAGATGAGAAAATATATATAATTTTTTTTCAACAGAATAGGGAACATGCTTGGTTCCACTTGACCCTACTTTATGGGATCGAGATAATCGTCGTGTAACTATTAAACACTTGCAAATATTTATTTTTATTTTACATTTAATATAATATATATTTTGATTTATTATTTCTAGATAAATTATTATGAAATAAATGAAATATTTTTCTATACAATTTGAGATTGTATATTTTATTTTGATTGATGAATCTATTTGTCGTTTTAATTGATATAAAATATCTAAATATTATTTCATCTATTTTTATTATTTGATAAATAAAAGAGACAAAAAAAAAGAGAGACTCAATTAATTGAATAAATAGAAATATTTAATTTTTTTTCGTATTAGATTTGTTGAAGTTTTAAATTATTTGTGATGAATTTTAATAACTGGCTAACAGCAATTGATTATTTTTTTTTACGTCACGTAATTTTATGCTCAGTTATTTTTTTTTCCATTTGTTTATTTATGTTTTTCCTTGCTCCATTAATAAATTATCACGTTTTTCTATTATTCATCCTGTATTGTAACAAATAACTTTGACTGTGTAGTAAATTTTTTTTTCCTTCCCACTATATACACATTTAGTTATGAAACTTATCAATATGAGTTCGCATTTATATTTATAAATAAATGAAAAAAATAATTTAATATACATTTTTATTCTTGATATTTCATGTTGCTATTTATAACTTGTCACGTATAATTTTTACTGTTATTTTTATATATTTTTTAAAAAATTATTCCTGGTTTTTTTTCTTCTTCAAATACTCGAGCTATCAGTCAACAACTACCTAGAAAAAAAAAATTGAGATAAAAATAAATAGCAGAGAAATCATTGTAAAATAATTATAAAATTTTTCTTTTTTAATATAAAAATTCTAAACATTTTGAATATATATTTTTATACTAAATTTTTTATAATTATTAAAATAAAAAATATCAAGTTTTTGATTACACTAAAAAGACTTTGATCTTGTAATAAAAATTGTTGAGATAAAAAGTATAATTTCAAGAAAAAAAGTAATTTAAAAATTTATTTCTCTTTTTTCTGTTACAAATAAATTGGTATTTTTTTGTTTGCAATTTTATATATTACTTAATATTTTTCTACATAAATTATTTCTGGGAAAAATATATACTTATACTGTTATAATGATAACAGAATTAATCACATTAACACAATGTCAACTTTGTTGAAACATAATCAAGGCCAATGACAATTAAATAATTACGATGACGACACTGCAGTCTCTTAATAATATTAAAATTGAATAACAAAAAAATTATCAAAATTTAGAACTAATTAACATCCGTCCCTTGATAAAAATTAAATTTCATCAAGAAAACAAAACCTCAAGTTAAAAAATAAAAGAAATTTATTCCTCAAAATTTCCTATTTATTTTTACGATATCAACAGAAAAAAATGCATTAAAAATATCATTAAAAATTTGTTTAGATTATGTGCATTAATATGGCCCAGATAATCACTAGCCCATTGACTAATGAAGATAATAAAATATAAAAAAAAAAAAATTATCAAACAAGTTAAATATGATTCACATCATCACTTTCTTATAAAAAGTCTGAACATTCACTCACAATGTGTTACATGGACATTTGAATCCAGGACTCACTCATACATTTTTTTTTTTTATTTAAAAAAAAATATAATAAATAATAAATAGTTGGATAAATTAAAATATAAATAAAATGTTTATATAACTTGAAAGAATAAATAGCAAATTGATACTAACCACAAATGTCCTTGACAATTTAAAAATAAATTATCGACATATGTAATAATATTTATTTTATTCATCTAAAATATTTATTGATATTAATTTAAATTATATATTTTATATCTATTTATATATTTTTGATAATATACAGAATCACGGATGAGTATTTTTCTTAATAATTTTGTCTGATGAATCCGGGATTTGAAGGTCGTAGACAGTTACAGTGCCTTGGGCCTAGTTGTCTTCAAGACAAGATAACCGAGGAAGCATATATATTTTTTTGATTGCTAAAAAAAAATTACAATAACAAAAAAAAAAATACATAAATTTATCTTGATCGTTTCATGTTATTTTTACGTGTGACGAGACAAATAAATCTAAATTAATTATATTGATTAACATAAAAATCAAGCTGATTAAAATTTTTTTATTTATATTATTTACTTCCTTGAGATTAAATTTTTTGAGTTGTTTAAACAATTAAAGATCTTTATTTTGGAATAATTTAATTAATGTTTGGTTTGATTTTTGTTTCAGATCCACCTGTGGAAACTGTATACATGATATGCGTTGTCGTTGTTGCAATGGCTCTTGTTGGAGTCGTTATTGTTCTTCTTGCTGTGACAATCAGGTATTTATGATGAATAGATAATATATTTTTAATGAAGACAGCTCAACTTTTTTGATACATAAAAATGAGGATTAGTAGAGGAAATTGTAAATTGTGTCACACTTGGTTGATGGAAAAAATAATGAATAAAAAAAAAACGTTTACTGTATGAAATTAAAAAGATTAATTATCATTAATTTCAGGTGATAAATCAAGTTATTATTTAATTCACAAGACACATGTAAAAGTAAAGAGTTTTTTTTTTTTTTTTTTCATATAGATTCAGGTGTAGAATTCAATTTGAGATTTTTTTTTTTCTTTCTTTCTTGTAATTTTTAATCTCGTGTTACCAGAATGTTAATCCAATTCAAGTTGGAAAGTAGTTTTGATAAAATATATATATCACTGAAAAATATAAAAACAATAAAACTGAAAATAAAATAAATTGCTTGATATAAATAAATTTAAATAGAAATAAATAATTTTTTTGAAAAAAAAAATGATATAAATAAGGAAATGGATTTCGAGAAGCAGATTAGTCATTGGTTTTTGTTGTTTTTTCATTTCTAAATTAATCTTTGGCTGCAGAAAAAAAAATAAAATGATATCAATTAAAGATGTAAATTTTCAATACGTAAATTATGATGAGTAATATCAATTATTTTTTTAAGTTTAAAATACAGCAAGAAAAAATATAAAAATTACAAGATAATAGCTGTGGGTAAAACCGCAGACGACACAGAAAATAAAATAATAAAAATAAACAAATAAACAAACATGTTTTGAGGAAATATCGTAATCAAATTACAATTCAGTATTTTTTATAAAATATTGATTTTATTTTATTCAAGTCTGTGGGGGATTTTTACTAAATAAACCATAAATTTAAATAAAAAGAAAATTTATACAAATAAAATATAAACAGGTGGTTGATAAAAAAAATAAAAAAAACATTTATATATTCCGGAAAATGGGTATTGAATCACGCACAACCAAAAGGCAAAAACCAAATAATATTATTCTATTTATATAAAAATAATAATAGTGTATACAAAATTGTCACTCTCATTTTTCTATTTAAATTTTTTTTATCGTGGAAAAATTTGGTTTTTCCAGGTTCTAAGTAAAAACATTATATTTTTATATTTTTTTTTTAAAACCAAAAAATATTCCTCTCATTATACGATATGAATGGGGAAAATAAATTGAGCTGTTTCCAGATTTATTTAAAAATAAATGACATGAAAAATTGAATAAATTTAAATATTCTAGGAAATATACTAGAGAATATTATATTTGTGGAAAAAAAAATTATAATCATATATTTCATGAGAAATTTAATTTTTTTTTAAACACTCAAATTAACCAGACAATAGATATATAAATAAAATTAATAATTATATATTTCGGGGAATTGATTTAGTCACGTGATGATTAATATATATTATTAATAAAAATCTAGGTAAATGCGTTTTAAATATTTATATTTGTCATTTTTATTTTCAAGGAAAGTATTGGGTTTTTTTTTTTTTTTTTATTTCATCAATTTGCCCAATGATAAGAAATGATAACTGATGATTTTACTATACAAACTTTTAGTGTCGTCATTGTTTTATTTATAAATATATTATCAATATTAATCACAGGCTATTTAAAAAAATATATAACTGTTACAATGGCTTTATCAATTGAGAGTAAAAATCCGGGAATTAATTAAAAATAGAAAATGAAATATAATATTGAATGTAAAAGTCAAAATAATTTCTGGATAAAAATACTGAAAGCTTAAATGTACATCAACATTTCGAAGAAGCCAGTCAATTTTCATGACGCATTTTATAAGATTAAGTTTATAGACGAAGCTTATTTACCTGTAAGTGAAAAAAAAAAAAAAAAAATGATCTAAACTGTTATATTTATTTATACAAGCAAATAAACAAAGAAAAAAAAAAATATTTCCAAAAACTATCACAATGTTTATACTATTTAATATAAAATTTAATGAAATTATTTTTCTAATTTTCTACAATAAATATTTGAAAAAAAGAAATAATAACAACAAATATTAATTCATAAAAATAATAAACATATTGTTAATAACAATAACAGTCTGAATGTAATTTTTTTACGTGTCAATTTAGTAATAATAAACATATTTTTCACCTTGGTTAGTCTAAAGATAGTTTTAAAAAAATATTGATTCGAATTAAACAATAATAATGAAGAGGATAATAATAATAGCGTATATATTTATAAAATTAATCAGCTTAATTGTGGCATATTGCAATGTCAGTTACATATTAAATATTAATTATATACTCAAATAATTTATGTTTTTTTATGTTCTAATAATATCACTGAAATAACAAGGGTTGACACAATGACGATAGATGAATTTATTTCTTCTTTGACTATATATATATCTAGATAATAATTAATGACTATGAGAATCATTTTTATATTTTTATATATCAAGCACAATGTGTCATTAGTGATTCGTACCATGTATTAATGTGAAAGTCATTAAGAAAAATGATTACTTTGGTTACAAAATAACATTTATAAAGACAGAAAAATATAAATCTTTGATAACTCTTTTTTTCTTTTAATATAAAAATAATGTTAAACTCATATATTATGAATTTTTTTAAATATGATAATTAGCAGATGAATAAAAAAAAAAAGTATTTATATAGAACGTCTGGTAAAGGGATAAAAATGATTACTTAATTAGCAAAAAATAAAAAGCAGTAAGGCGCCACATTGATGCATCGAAAATATACTTTCAAGTGGTCAATAAATAGTTCAAGTAAATTGCATGATACTCTATGTATCATCATAGAAATAAAAAAAAAAATTGTTAAATGAATTTTAAATTATTTTTATCTGCGAAATTTAATCTACTATCCTGAGAAAAAAAAAAAAGATACCCACCAATTGATACTCCCATCAGACAAAGAATAAATAAAATCAAAAAAACCGTGTGTGTCAGACAAAATATTAATAAATCTTATCAAAAAAAAAAAATATATCAAAAGTTTTATTATATTTAAAAATAATAAATTAATTTTATTATTATTTAAAATATAAATATTTAATATAAAAATCAATTTTTTTTTTTATTTGTAATAAAAAAATTTTCCACTAATAATATTTTTTATAAATTAATAAATTAATTATTTATATAAATTTTATAATAAAAATAATACACAAAAATTATTTAATTTATTTATCAATGCTACTAGGACACAATAAGACTAAAAAAAAAAAATTTTTTCTAAACTATAAATAAAACAAAGCATCAAGTGAAATTAATATGACATTGGAAAGTTAAAAAAATCATTACAAATATAATAAACAATAATAATAATAAATATTTAATTATTTTAGTTGATAAAATAATAATAATAATAAATTAATTAGAATAACAATAATAATAATATTTAAATAATAATAAAAGCAAAAGGCAAATAGCAAGTAGAAGTTGCGCGCGCGTTCGTTGTAAGTTTGAATGTATAGCTTGTTTGAATTGTGTGTATTTATTGGTGTTGGTCGTGGTATAGTAAACCAATCAGAATACAAAATTTTAGTGACGTCATATAAAGGAGTATAAAGACAAGAAGAAAAGTATTATCGGGCTCAGATCCACTCACGTTGGCTTTGAGCAATGAGTATCGGGGTGACGTTTCGCTACGTCGATTTACGCCACGATAAATCAGCTGTAGCTATTTAAAATACGTGTGATAATTGAAGTTTAACCTGTTTTAATAAATTAATAATCAGTGTTTTAGCTTCGTAAAATTGTGACCTCATTAACAAAAAAAGTTAATTAAAAAAAATAATATTTAATGAATATTTGAAACAACAATTAAACTAGTCAATTTGTTGTTTTATCTTTTCGATGTCAAAAGTAAAATTTACCTTTTTTTTCTTTTTGACTGTGTCAATTGTGTACAACAAACAAAATTATTTATCAACAATATGATAACATTGTGTTGGTTTTTTTTTTTGAAATAAATAAAAACCTGAATCAATAGTTTTAAAATAGTCAAATACATTTCTTATGAAATCTCGACTGAATGCGTGATATTTTATAACTAGTTACGTGACTCGTCGACTCAAGTGTGACATAAAAGTACAAAATTAAAAAAAATATATAAAATACATTTAAAATATTAGACAGTGTGATTAATTAACTTGATAAATATATTTTTTCTTTTTCAATTTAAAATGCAAGTTAGAAAAAATTTTGTGTAACAGACAAAAAAAAGAAAAGAAAAGAAAAAAACTTGTTTGCCAAATTTAAATAAAATAATAATAATTATTAATTTAATAATAAATATTATTTTTGTGATATTGTTAGTTTGTAAATTTTTGAGTTTTAAATAACTCAAAAATAAACAAGCAATTGTTAAAAGCCAAAAAATTCCTTCCACTGTATCAAAAAAGTTGAGCCGTCTTTATCTTAAGATGGTTGGAAGTAATGGTACAATGATTGCCATTCGTCTTGTTCGCAGTAAATTGCGAAAACGAGAAGATCATGGTAATGATGATGTTAATGTTGAACAACCATCAGTTGTACATTCAACTAAAGATGATTGCAAGTTACCACCAACACCTCCAGTATCACCAACATCACCAACATCACCACCAACGCTGCCACTAACAACAACAACAACTGTAACACAACAAACAGTTAATGATATACGTAACAATGGTATTGTTAATGCTGGTGCAACAATTAATACAACTGAATTTACCAATGGTAATATTGACGAAACAAATCATTTTGTTAATGACAATGCTGATCAATATGTATGGCAATTTCCACCACCATATCCACCAAGTACACCACCACCTCAGTACACACTGTACAACGACCAGGTATTATTATTTTTATTTTATTTATTTATTGTTTTTAAATTACTCTTTGAAAATATATATATTTTTTCTTTTATGATAACGATTTATTGTCATTGGTTTATTCAAAGTTTTATTATTCAATTATTTATATAATCACAAAGAAAAAAAAGAAACAAAAACATTATTTATATTTTTTAAATTATTACTTTGATAATAATATTTTAATTGGATATTAATTTACGGTTATTTCCAAATGTTTAATCGTTTGAATGTTTTTTTTTTTTTTTTTCGATAAAATAACAAATATCTATTCGACAAATACACCTGACTAATGCTGATATTAAAAGACGTGATATTTTTATTTTAATGTCCATCTTTTCTTGGTATAATTATCTTAAAATCTTTGCAAAATTTATTTTCTAAATTTATTATTTATTCTAGAAAATAGTATAAAAACCACGAGGTTTTTTTTTCATTGACTTGCCAACAAAATACGTTTATTATGACATTATTAAAAATAAAAATTAATAATTTACGTGTTTGGCAGTTGCATTATGCGTCTGTCAATATTTAACGTTATTATATTTAGAAAAAAAAAAAAGAAAAAATGTTTAATTATTGTTAAATTCATATTGATTTATCAAGGACAAGGCCTCGCGTGTAACACGCTTTTAATACAGCACTTAATATATACGCAAAATAATGAAAACAAAAGGCATAAATGTACATTTTATATATTTTTTCATACTTTTGCTTTGCGCAATACTGTACAAACCCTCTTTTTTTTATCGAATATATAAAAGTAAAATATATGTAATGATAAACAATTCAAAACAATCGACAGTGTTGCCACTAGTTTTAACCAACACACCTTTATGATGCTCTATATATATAAATTTTACTATTTTATTTATTTATTATTATTATTTTTCTATGTCTAAACACGTATACTATCTCACTATTGTGTCACATAGAAACGTTAAAAATTTTCTTCATTTCATGCTCCACTTGTCACTCTGGTTTTACATAATTTCGATGGCCGGAAGTATCTCTAAAAAAATACACAATTTAATGAAAATATAAATATGTTCAGGAAAAAAATACACATCCTTTGATAACAAGTGTATTTTTGGGGAAAAAAAAATTATTATCTTTTAAAAAAAATTGATAATTAAATTTGAATTTTCATATGAAGAAAAATGTTTTTATGTTTAGAAATTATATTTTCTTTGCATTATGGAGAAATAAAATAGGTAATAATGATTTGAAATAAAAAGGTGTGTATTTTTTTGTATAAATGCAAGTAAAATTTTAGTGCCAAGTCTGGGCTGCAATGGGGAGGCTAAATTTATCGTGGGTGGGCGGTCGAGCGAGAATCTCCAACGGTTGGCAGACGGGCAAGATCCCAGCAGCTGTATCCCAAAAAAAAAATTATTTATTTTATTTTTTTTTATTCCTTTCTATTCTCAATACTCTTCTCTCTAAACTTAAAACCTGGCTGAGACTTCTTTCTTTACTGATTTTTCTATCTACATCTCTCACGTTTATATACATAAAATATATTTTTTTTTTTTCATTTCATTTTTGTAGTAGTTGATTTTATTATATATTATTTTTATTTAAACCCTTTTGTATTTATCCCCATCAGACTGCATCAGACTATCCCACCAATATAACCATGCTGGGTTAAAACCATCCGACATTTCATTTTGAAAAATAAAATTCTCCGAGCATGAAAGAAAAATTCAATGAAAAAGACAGAAGAAAGTTAGATTATACAGAAAAAAAATTAAGTAAAAACACATTTATCTTATTATTATTATAAAACTTTCATTTTGGAAAATTTAAATTCAAAAAAAATATTTTAATTTCAATAATACAATAAGTCCTTGCTGAGTTGAAACCGTCCGACTTTTCTTGGAAGAATTTTCTCAGCAGGAAAAAAAATAACTAAAAGCCATCTGTTATAATACATTTTGAGAAAAACTGATAAGCTCGAAAAAAATTATTTAAAATATTATTTAAAATACTTGGAAAAATTTATAAATTTTACTATTAACCAATCATAAAGGCCATTTGACATGCGCATTATTATTTGTCCTTCTAATGCATTTAATTCAAATAAAAATTCAAGCAAATATGTTTAATCCGGTGGGTTGTCTAATATAAATTTATATAGTTTGTGTGTGTGTGGATGTTGGCACATGATGAAAATCTGTACGCAAAAATTATATAATAATTTTTTTTGATAATAGTAAATGTGCCTGTGTGATTGTTGCAATTGAGGCCTCGATATACAGGCCATGGCCAAATTGTCCAACTAAAAAAGTCATACATGCTTCCGTATTCGGCCAATGATAACGGAATAATGTAACTTTAATTAAAAACACTTTATTTTTTTTTTTATATTTGATAACATGTATGTTAACTAACATTTTTTCCATCAACAAATTACTTAAACAAATACGCATGCACTAAGTTGAAAGATTTTTTTTTTTTTTTTTCTATAAAATGCACCGAATTTTCAATTGGATTTAATTAATATTTCGATAGAATAAGTATTGATAATTGAAAATAATTTAGAGCTACAAGGAGGATAGTTTTGACAAATTTTTTTCGTCAAATTGATTGAATTTTATGAATAATTTCTAAATGAAAATAACATTATGAAATATTTTTGTTTTTTAGCAAAGATATAATCAGTTTTTTTAATTACCAGTATTTCTATTTTTATTTCAACTATTACTTGTCAATTTAACACGCAGGATATATTTATTAAATGAAAATTAATCTATTATTAAAAAAAAAAAATTTTACTTGTCATTTTAAAAAGTAGAAAAACATAAAATTACTTAAATGAATGAAAAAAAAATAATAAAAAATATCGATTTATTTTTTAACCCAAAAGACAAAAAATTTAAAATTTATTAAGGTCAATTGACGATGATATTTTTATATCTATATAAATATAAAATGAAAATATAAGGATAAAAATTATTCGTGAGTAAAAATATAAAAGGGGCAAAAGGTCAATGACCAAAAGTGTGCAGCACAGTGTTTTTATCGATCAGGAAACGACGTCGGTTCGTCTATGCGCTTTTGTTAAATAAATATATATATATATTTTTAAGGGGAGTAGATTTTTTTTTTTTTTTTGCTTTAGCAACCCCGACGCCATGCTTTCTCGTGAGACCAAATTTCATGTGAAACAGCTAAACAATATTACTAGAAGAGTACTATTACTCTCTTGCTCAATATTGCATCGTGAGAGAGATCACTGAATATTTCAACTGTGCGTACGCAACGTAATACCAGAAGGGTGAAAACTAACCAATCACATAACAGATAACACTAGGGATCGATGCAGTCAGTGGGAAAATAAATATAACAAAAAAAAAAAATATAATTTATACTATAAATAGACTTTTCTTTACGTACATTTTCCAATGTTGGAGAAAATAATTTATTCGAAAATGTTGCCTCTAAATTGGATAACATACCAATGACAAAAATAAATTATCAAAAATTTAATGAGCTGTTTTTTTGTTGTTCATAATTTGATGGAAATGTTATTAATAATTATTTGTTTTTGAATTTTTTCAGGATACACTTGTACATGGCCTTCAAGCAGATCGTCAAGGATTTGCTAAAGGAATGAAAAAAACCATCGGTGGACGTTGGCGTCGTTTAACAAGAAAAAAAGATTCAGATACATGTGGCATTCCACCAGAACTCAAGGGTCAGCTTAAAACAATATATGTTTATTGACCTTCATGGCTGAATTAATTGAGTATCTGGTTTCATAAAAACAATGAAAATTACAGAAAATAAAATAGTAATAATAATCATCATTATCATCATCATCAACGACAACGAAGAACCTTCCACTCAATGCTTTCCTGTACAGTAAGATAGTTAATTGATGAACAAATGGACAATAGCAGAAGAAACGTATGATCCTTTGAATGAATGAAATAAAACAGAAAGAAAAATTAATTTAATCAATTGAAAATCAGAACAAAGACGAATTAAATTTTATTGAGATTGAAAATATTTAAAAATGATGAATGAGTGTCTGCAAAAGTTCATTGATCTCGTAAATAATTCATAAGAATGCTAAAATTATTATTTAGTTATTTTTTGATAACAAGAAAAAATATTTGACTGGTTTTTTTTAAAAAAAAACAACAACATATCAATGAATTTTGCTGGTTAAAAGGGTTAACATCAACATGACTCTTTGGCATTGAATTTCAAATCCTCGAAATGAAAAAAAATTAGAATTACAGTGCCTTTAATGAGCCGCAGAATTAAATATTATTTCAATCTTATAATGAAATTTTCTTTACATAAAATAAATTGCATAATCAAAATTATTATAATTTTCTTATTTTTTTTTTTTTTAAATTAAATAAATATTTTGAAATAGATAAAACTGTGTGACACTCGTTACAATTTTCATGATTTTTTTTTTCTTTTCTTTTCTTTCTGTTGTTAATATTATTATTATTGCTTTTTTAAATTTAATTAAATTTGTTTTAATGAAAATAAGATTTGTAGATGAGGGAAAAACTCCATGAGACTGAAAATGTAAAGAGTACGAAAAAACAAGTCACATCTTGTGTACATTTTTACAATTTAGTAATTAATATGAGAAAATAAATTGAAAATTGTAGAAAAAAAAAAAAAGTAAACAAAAGAAACTTCGATAATTTAGTAATTATTGAATTAAAAAAATGAAAAAAATTGTATGAATCACTAGTATTACTTGTGTGTGATTACGGATGTGTGGGACTGTCAGCCATGAATATAATTTTTATTATAAAAAAAATTGTTAAATTAATCTGGCTGAATTGTTGACTTCATTTTCTTTTTTTTAAAAAATGTAATAATCATTGTTTTCATCGTCGAATTTATCTCAGGTAATCAAAATATTTTTTATACTTTATGAAAAATTTCATTGAACAATCAAATTATTGTATAAATAAATTTTGTCTCTATTAAAATTCTTATTAAAATAATAATCCAAATATGAACTGAAAATTTTAGATATTAATAAATTTACAAAACTGACTGTTCCCAATGAATGACGTCTGTAAATAAAATAAGCAATAAGCGCGTAGGTCTTTTATTATTATTGGTAATTATTTTATGAATTTGTCAAGTGTGAATTTTTAATTATTTTTTTGTATAAATGATTTTAAAAGAAAATTGTTTATGTATAAAACACGTTTTCGAGATTAAATTCAATTTCATTAAAATAATATATGAAAGTTTAAATAACAATAAACTATTGTCATTAAAAATAAAACAACACAAACTTCCTGATCAACAAAAAAAAACAAAAATATTTCAAGTTATGAAATTGCATTAATCTCGAACGGATGTGAATGTGATAAATATAACTAAACGATTAATTTTCAATTGAAAATAATAAATAAAATACTGTAAATATGATTTTTTTAAGTGGCATGTTCCAAGTGAACTAAAAAATAATAGAAAAAGAAAAAACAAGATCAATAAATAGATGAATTAAAGAAAAAAACACACATGAAAAATGTTATATTCTAAGTACCAATGATGTGCCTACGTGACATATCTGCATTAATCATTATTGTGGTTATTGTTTATTGTAACGAATAGCTTAAACAATAGGATGAGGCTGCGCGCTTTCACAACCTAGTCACTTGTTAATATTGTCAAAATAAAACACAAAAAAAACAAAATCAACTGTATAAAATAAGAGTGAAAAGTAACATCAATAATTGAGATAAAGAAAAACAATACAATAATTAAATTTTAAAACATTTTATCAATGATACATATAAAATACAAGATAATTTATGCGCAGCTTGGAATCATTTCATCATTTAATGAATAAACATGAAATAAATAGTATTGAAAAATAAATTATAAAATGCTATCTTAATTTTATGACGTTTTGGAAATGTTCAATAACGAACTTCCTTTATTATTTTCCTATAAAAATAGATGTATTTTAACAAAAAAAACTACTTAATTTTCATGTATTTTCTACTTTATTTTTTTATTATTATTATTTTGTTTCAATTTAGATGAGTGCTGTCATCTAGAAGGAAAGAAGTGAATTTTATAAAGTCATGTGGCTGTAGGTGCTTTCTTTCAACAAAATCTTCTATTGGAGCTCCGGGTAAACGCCATCTGTTGAATCAGAAAGCCTCATCTATTAGCGAATATACAAACATTGGGGTCAACACTGTCATTTATTTGTCTCTTTTGGATAAAAGAGTATTCAAAGGGCTATTTAATAGCCCTTTGAATGCCCGACAAACGTAGACCTTTACTTTTTTAAAATTTCGATGGTATTTCTTCTTTTTTAATATGTAAACACGACGAATAACATAAGTAAAAATAAATAAACCATGATATAGTTAACTTATTGTGTATTATTAATTAATTTAATGATTCCT
>JAPYYR010000575.1:0-57123 GCA_030523065.1 Aphidius colemani
ATAATTATTCCTAACTTGACTAATCACATTACAAATTTGTTCAGACTATAAACTCAATTCTCATTTATAATTTAAGTCAGCTATTTGTGTTGAAAAAAAATAAGTTAATAAAGTCAATCTATTTACACCAATAAAAAATGAACATAAACTTCTTGTCTCTCGTGATAATTTAAATGCTCTAAAAAGTCTTGACAAAATTTTTACGTACTACATTTTGACTGTACAGTGAATCATGAATATATACAGAAAATTAGATGAATAATATACAAAAGAAACAGAAAAATATTTGATAAGCAATGAAGATAGCTGAAGAGATGCGGGAAAGGATTTCGCTTTGATCACAAAATACACAACGCCAAGTTTGAAGGCAACATTAAGGTTCTTTTATCGTTAGCTGTGGAGATTGGTGTGTCTTGGTGTTACTTGCCGCAAGCTTTAAAGCCAGAGATGGTGACTCAAGAGGGTGTGAAAGAAACGACAAGGACAAAGATAGCATCAAGAAGAGTATAACTATATGCATTGTGTAAAGATAGAAAATTGCTAAAAAGTAAAAAAAGAATTTGAGATCAGGAAATGAGTAAAGTATAGAATCATAACTTAGGGAGTAAAACTATAGTGCTAGGCAATATGTGAGTGTCATACGTCATACGTCTCTCTCAGAAGATTGATGAGTATCAATATCCTGTCTCAATGCTGTGCTACTATATACTTAATTTTTTTATTCTAGCTTTTTATTCCCTCTTCAAATTGGTAACAATATAGCCTCAAAGTTTTTTCTTATTATTGACTTACAATTCTTTTATTCCTTTTCGATATTCAAACTTGAAATTAAAAAAAAAAAAAAACTGTAACTTTTCGAAGAAATGATATGACACTCGGGTGAGAAAATATTTTTTTTTCAATAAAACCTTCAACACTTTAGTCCAATGGAGATGATCCTATTTCTCTCACTATATATATCAAACATATTTCCTTGTGACTTAATCGTTTTGACGTTGAGTTCTTTGTTTTTTTTTTTTTTTTCTTTTGGCTGGATGCCTGCACAAGTCTGATATGAAGAATGGGAATTTTTCTTTCCTTTCGATTTAGGGTCAAAGTTGAATCCATGGGATGAAAAGCTAAAAAATTATATCCCCTGTCTATAACTATAACGACAGGTCTCAACTTCATTCAGATGTAAATCGATTATGGCACTGAAAATTCATTGGTTTTTTATTTCATAAATATATTATAATATATTGGGTTTTCAAATAATTTAACTATGCCAATATAAAAAATCCAAATGTTATTTGTTTAAAATCCTGATTTGATCGCATGATAGAGCCTAAATCCATAAGAAAAAAATAGTAATAGTAAAAAATGGTCAAACTCAGCTATATTTAAATGCATTGACCGTCAATAAATTTTCATAGACAATTGAGTAAATGTAAAAACTAGTCAATTTACTTTTATATATACCATTTTTATTTTTTATCCATTTATTTATTTTTTGTATATAAAAAAATCCATGTGGCATTACTGTGACGAATTCACGTAAAGGGAAAGTTAATTTTATTTCTACAATATATCATAAACCATGAAAAAAGTGAAAAAAAAATATACGCAATTTCAGTAAAGCACTTTGTAGAGCCAAGAATTTTTGTTGATAAAAAAATATAAGTGAAAATTTTCAACTTTTTTTTTTTATCTTAAGCAATGTAGTTGCACTGTTGCGTATAAAAGTACAACCCTTCAAGTATATACAGTATAAAAAAAATAAAATAAAATCAAACAATGAAATCATAGTTTATGGTTGAGTGGATCAAATTGTTTGGACGGGATGTGGATTGCTGGATGACGTGAGAAAGAATTGAGGCCAGAAAAAGTGGGTGGTAGAATTGTTAGAAAATATATCCACCAATCCATGACTCGTGCACAGACCAATAACGTTCCCTATAAGAAGAAATGAGTTTTCGTGGAAAGGATGAAGAAGGCTCATCCTTCACAATTCTTTTTCTCATCTTGCTTTATTTTTTTTTCCTTTATTACTATAAAAAAATGAAGCAATGTTATCATTATTTGCTTAGTTTTTACAATATGAGCGTTATAACACCGTTAAAGGATCATCATCGACTTCAGCACGGAACAAATTGAATGGTCGATATTTTTTATTATTACAACAAAAGTCAGGTTACAAATCGTTTTTCATTGTGTGTTGCATGCACGCACCTATGCACATACACTAACAGCTTGATCGGTGAAGCTTCAACTCGTTTTATCGATGTACCAAATTCTTACTCCTTTTTTTTTACTTGTGCAATTTTGCAAGACAATGTAGTTCCGTGAGATTTTACAATTTCATTTCTTTTTTTTTTTGTTTCAACAGCTTTTTATACATTTGGTGAACAAACCGTGGAATGAGAGTAGTTTTGCAAAACCTTTAGAACCAGAAACGCGTTTACTTAAGTAACGTGACTTTTACATTTTGTATCTATGTAGTAACTGCAAATTTTCCATGTTCAAAATTCTCTTTTTCGAAGTTTTTTTTTTTTTTATTTGTTTATTTAATATGTAAAGTAGCATGTAGAGAAGAAAAAAATAATTTTAATTCAACTATTATTTTTGATGGATGGTATACAGTAGTCATTTATCTCACTGATTTTGATGATATCATTTTGATGCTCATTCAATGCTAAAAAGGTTTTTAAAGGACTAATATTACACTGAGCATTTTAACCAGAAATTAATCACTTTTTCCTTGTATTTTTGAGATTTTTTTTTCTTTCTTCTTTCAATTTTACTTATAAGAGAAGAAGTAACTCAACATCGGATTTTTCTGAGCAAATTAAACTCTTAGAATATTATCTTTTAATAAGGGAGATTCGCCTTCGGTCTCAATGAAAAATTTTTCTTTTTTTCTTCCTATCTATTCTTGTCTCAAGATGTTCTTTGAGTGATATAAAAAAATACCTTAGTAATATAATGGTATAGGTGAGATTTAACACGCAGATGGTCCTCTTGAGTGTATACTTTTGTCTTATTTTTATATATATTCTGTTTTAAACGTGATGGATCAATATTCATTTCTTCTTTTTCTCCTTTTATTATACATTGAACATAAGAAATATTTAAACTCACACGCTTTGTATCTCCAGCAATATACAAATCACATTCTTCAAACACGTGATAGAGTTTTTAATGGAACTTTCGTGCAGAATAGATAGTATATCATGAATATTTTAGCGAAAATATTGCTGCATGTTTGAATTAAGTACCGCGATGTCAATCACACCCACTAGATATTTTGTTATCGATTTGACAGGTGACTATACACCCTGTATGAATAAAGCTTCCTATTATGATATTCAACTTGTATTAAAATTTAATATTGATCATCTATTTTAATCAGAAATTTATATGACGTAAATGATAATGAAGTAACGATTGATATATTGCTTGTTTTGTTTTTGATTTAAACTGACCGTTTATGAATAGTTGTTTCATAATGCAGATTATATTGATTTTATTTTTAAAATAAAAATAAAAAATAAACACAAAAACAAAACAAGATAAATAACTTTCGATATCTACAAATTGAAAATATGCCACAAATCAATGGCCATAAATTTCAATACGGGCTACAAGATTGTTCTTCGATGACCGTTAAGCTAAATATACTTCTTTTTTTTTATTGGAAAAACGTGATAAGTTTAAGCATAAAAATAGCTTTGAAAAAAATTTTGTTTTAATGCAGTGTAAAAAATTAAACAAAAAAATCAATCAATAAATAATATCAATATTGAATTTCAATGAGCAGATATTTTTTTCTCTCGGATATTCCAGACGTATTATATTTCTGTTTTATGAAAAGTATCACTTATTAGAAATTGCTTTTATTTTCGGATCATTCAATAAGACTTGTTTGCAAATTCTTGTATATAAAAGGAAGCAGATGGAACAAGACCAGGAGCTTTGAAACGTGCCAATCCTACCAATTTTTCATCTACCTCACGATAAAATAAAACGCTATTTTTTACCTTAACGATATCTGCATAATACGATGATACGCTGGTATTGTCCGTTGAAATAGCTGTACCCTGACTCTCGTTGTATGCATTTATACCCCCTGTTACTTCGTCTTACCATTATACGTATAACTTCCTTTTTGAACCCACTTCAACTTCCTTTCCACAGCTTCTTATTTCTCTGCACAAACCCAGCGAAATATTAATGAAGACTTATTATTCGCAGCAACCGCTAAGGTATATATACTTTTAGTGAAGAAAGTGTATCCACCTAAATCTACTGTTGAGACGCGTTCTTGTCCTTTTATACTTTTTATATACGTTTTCTATCGCTAACCCCTTCAACGATACTCAAAACTTTTAAAAACTTTTCATTTTCTTTGTTACTTACATTATTTCACATTTTGCACGTGAAGTGAATATTGAATTTTATTACTGCGACAATTTTATTTATTTTTTATTTCATTATGTATCTATACATATAAATACATAAGTATTTTATATACTTTATGCAACATTATTCTACCAAAATTTTGGAAAATTATAAAGAATCAAAGTGCATATAATGCTTTTGCATTGCTCTTTCACAAATCCATTCACAATAATTGTTGCATCATACAATTTCTTTTTTATGCATAAAAATATTCCACAGAGTGAGAGTGCATCAGTGTTAAATGTATATTTATATAAACGGTCCTTTAATTTATCAAAATAATTGGTTGGATGAAACGTTAGCCGAGCCTCAAAAGCACCTAATGCATCATATACGCTGAGTTTTAACACTGTAGTAGAATCGTCGTGGTATATTTGAATTCTAGACAGGTACGCGCTAATGGGCGTGGAGGCAAACGCAAAACCTCAATCCCTGGATATTACTAGGAATGTGGTGCGGACGTGATACCTCGGGCATTTACAGTTCTCTCAATGTGTGTACACTTGCCCAACAATTTCGGGCATATCCTGACACCCAGAGGGAGTATCTGGATACACACCTGTGAATGAGTGTGCTTGCTTCTATTGTTGAAATAGATATAGAGATAGATATATGTATACAAAGGTTATGCGGTGTCGAAGAGAACGTTCAACCCGGCTATTTAGCTTGGCATTGCTTCCTGAGGCTATGCGTATGTACACATATAGGATAAAAATCATGCAATTTCTACCACCCATCCAATTTAGAGAATGTAGAGAGAAAAGTATTGGATTCATAAAAAGAAATGATCGAATTTTTTTATGCATGTTAGTTGAATTCAAATACACAACTTAGAAATGCGATTGATTAATATTGAAATAATGAATTATTTTTATTTGCTAGTATTATAGTATAGTAGTAATTTTTTTGGTATAAATGTTGTTACTATTGTTTAACGTTTTCATTTATTTATTTATTTTTTTTTTTGATAAAACTTTTTGAACATTATCCTGTGACTGTGTGTGAGATTACTTCCATGTGCTTTCTGCATGTCAGAATGTGATTTAGGGAAAATGTGAGTTTGAGGTTTTATTCGTTCCGCATGAGTCTGAGGGGTCCAGCAGAAAGATGGCCAGAGGAATTGCAAGTTAGAGAGTGGCTGAGAGAAAGCACGTGCCATTTTCAGGAATATCCTAGGTTTAACGAATGGCTTTAATTTCACGCTACGTACATCGTCCTAGTCTTTGCGGTCACAAAGTCGTTTTCCTCTATGGTTTTGTTGGATACCGTGAAAAAGCCATGGCAGTTTTACAAAAATGTGACAAATCCAAAAGACTAGCAAATTCTCACTTATACTCGTAGTAATTTTTTTTTTTTTTGTCGTCAAATAAATTTCAAAAGATGAACGTAAATCTTAATCTTGATTTTAATTAGTTGCATGAAAAAACTAGGAGATAACTTGACACATGAAGCTTTGACGGTTTTTAGTGATTTACCTTGAGTTTATTCAAAACTTTTCTTTATTTTTCTAAAAATATATCAAAAAAAAAAAAAATAACTAATAAAGTTTTATAGATTAGAGTTGTCTTAGTGTGCCAGTGTAAAGGTATTTATAGAAATACTGAATAAAATAAGTCTATAAAGTGAAATTAAAGAAATTCAAAAAATAAAAAAATAGGGAAAAATTCATAAAAGAAAGGATTCCCATTTCCTTTGTTTTTTTTTTCTTTTTTCGTATTCTACATAAATTTTTTTTTATTTATTCATTGTAGATACTTTTAGGTATCTTTCACGAGAGCAAATTTTTTCATTTTATTCAAGCTTGAAGTTGGTTTCTGGCTTTAGACTTGCGTCTATAGTTTTCCAGGTGGATAATGCATTCCCCATAGGTACTCGACCGAAGTGAATATCGAACGAAATAAAAAGGCGTGTCAGAGCGTATTTCCATAGAGGTCCCACTAGACGATATGGAAATATAAAACTGAAAAACAAGGGAAATGCAAACACAACCGGTATCCTATTTGACGCCTCTGTGTGTCACTATTGAAGCTACTATATTGAAGAGCCGAGAAAAAGCCAAAATACTTTTCCATTTAGACACAATTGAATTTTTTTTTTTTTTTCTTTTACATGTTGCCAATGAAAATAAACTCATGAATATGAAACGGTTTCAGATATTAAAGTAAAACTTTTGTTTTAACAAACAAAGAGGCAAAATATATATTACCCAGTGAGAATTGTTATTGAAGTAAAATAAATAGAAAACGGTGTTCCATTGAAAAACATTTTCCCCTGCTTTGACATTATTAATATTGGTATATCCGTCAATGAAATAGAATTGTTATTTCGATATATTACATTTCTCATTAAGCTTTAATTACAAAATAGGATTGGCTAACAATGCACTCATAACTTATCACATTTTCGTTCGGTCGTTCACACTTCTCCAGGTTTATCTTAACGTTTGCATCGTAACAGTATGGCTTCGAGGATTACAGTATACGGAAGCCACGACTTTGTTGTTTTCGACCGAATTCCCATGTGTCCTGTTACTAAACGAAACTTTTAATCCTTCTACAACTTGATAACAGAATTTATTGTCGAAGAAAAAAGACAAACTAAGTAAAAATGTTTTGTTTAAATTATTATTCTAAAAAGTATATCATCGAATATTCGAGCAGAAATTCAAAATTACCTGGGGGCTTCATTTATGATTGTGTCTTGCCAGTGGGTCTAATCGATACTTTCCTGTTGGTTGCATTCTATTATCTTCTTTGTATTTTTTTTCGTATGTTTCTCTGATATGCGTTTCAATCAAAACCAAATTTTTACGCTCACTGATTAGCAATTTTCCATCAATACTGCTTTTTGTATAGAAAATATCTGGCCAAATATTCTTTTTCAATTCTTCGCAACTATTCAAATATTTAATCATTCTTCCGCAATTTATAAAACTCAAATGAATAAAATTTAAAGATAAATTAAAAACATCAATATATGCATAAAGTAACATGATAGTAAACATCTTAATTATAATGTAAAATAACTCTTTAGTATTTTACTGTTTGTGAGTGCTAATGCATTTCAAACATGAAAGTTCATAAGTCTTCCTTGAAATCCTGCTAGAGTATCTGTTGAATTTCTTAATTGCAATAGTTTCCATAGTACTTGAGACATTTCAAAACTTTGACCTCAATTCGAGAATATTTTACAAGTAGGCAATCCATAAAATTATTGATAATGTAGATCCTCAAACTGTGGTATAGTAGATTCACAACTTTTTAGATAGTAGTAACTTCTGTTTTACCAATCGTAGTTCACCCAAATTGAAAATGAAAAGCTCACAGTAGAAACAGCTTAATCGATTCTATTTGAGCTTCACAATGTTCTCGGGCTTATCGAAAGAAGGCGTTAGTGTGCAAGCTCAAGAAAGTTATTTCTATACACAGCTTTCATGTTTTTCGTGTCCTTTGTTATGATTTTGTTTTATTTTCTAGTGTAATTGATACCTCTCTATTATGATCCATTAAAACTTTATTGGAAAGCTTTCCTCTATCAAAGATTACAGGATGAAACAGAATACGACCGACTATTTTGATATAATATTTTCATTAAACAACTATTTTAAAATATTATCAGATTGATTTTTTCTTACACAAGTTATATATTTGATAAATGAAAAAAAAAATTACATTGATATGTACTATAAGCTTGACGTGCGTTCTAGGCAACGCGTGTTATTTCACAAATACAGATCTATCTCGGGGGGTTGCCTGACCCTTGGAATAATGTGTTTAGCGAATACAAAAGCAGATTCTGTCTAGTGGTTTGTGGTATAAAATTCACCACGTATTGGGATGAGCCTATATAGTTGTATACATGTATATTAACATGAGTATATGGAACAGCTCCGGTCATTGAACAGGAGAATGTTTACCGAGGATATATGGTGGATCCTGTGTGCACAAGAGAGAAAACTCTATTCGGGTTGTGCTTGGCTAGGTATGTCCGATCCTTCTTCAAATGTCACTTCGCACTTGACATCTACATGTGTTTTCTATTCATCACGAATATATAAACGTCTTATTCAGTGCCTTCGTCACTCATTCTATACAGATATCCCTAAGAATACTCATGATGTATACGTGATGCGTGTCTTTGTAAATTAAATATTCTAGTTGTTGAAAAATATATGTTCATTTCTTATTAGTTTCATAACCAAAATGATTATCAAATAGTTATACTTTGTTGAATAATATAATTAGGAAATTCTATTCGATAGTTTTCGAAAAAATTGATTTTAATTCTATCGGTATATATTGAGAATCTGAGATTGAAGAATTACGTTGTCAAATGCTGAATCCAAGATGAACGAGACTGTAAAGGGGTGTATGAGATGATGAAGGCTTAAGGGCAGCCAACGAGTTACACTTTGAAGCTTTTCTTGATACACAGTTTCCAATATAAGCAAATTGTTCAAGCATATAAAAAGTATATATATTAAGCCACAAGTGATTCGTGATTTAATTAAAAATTGATCCCATTTCGTATACATAAAAACCAATTCAATCTTCCAATATTGTCTGTAGACTGAGACCTAATGTGTGCAGACAATGTAAAATTTTTAGATTTGTATCTTCACACATGATATGAGCATGCGATACGTGGTTATAAAATACTATTTTTATGCAAATGAAATTAATATTAGATCGTATGCAGTTTGACTAGAATAATTGGTAGATTAAACTCGCTTGAATTTATAATGGCATTGAATTTTTTTACGTCTGTCACATCCAATCTCGTCTAAAAGATCGAATATGAATTGAGTATACACAAAGTGCTTCTTTTTGCACCACCTCGTTTTACATCAATGCCATTTGCAAAAGAAAAAGTTCTATGTGTGATTGTTTTCATTTTTTTTTATATTCTTTACTTCTTATTTTCTGTTTGTCGAGGGTGAGAAGACATGAGGGAGCACGCGACGGTTGAAAAAGCTTTTCCTACGATTGAAGAAAATATAGGGTGAATCAAATAGAAAATTACACACTCTCTTGATCTCTTCGTTTTTTTATAAAGCCAGAAAATTTGAAGTAAATATTCTTGATCGTTTTACATCCTATTTGGAATAAAGTATTATTTTTTCTTTCTTCTATTGAATATTTCAATTTTATGTTGTTTTGTGTCTATCATCACTGAAAAAAAAGTTATGATGAAAATACGATAAAAATGAAATAAAATATTGTATACTACAAATCTAAAAATAATATTCACGTTGAATGGAATTTTAACATTCATAATTTCTTAGTTTAAAAAATGTTGTGTCGAGATTGCAAAAATATATATGATTTTTACCAGGTGGTATGGCAAGCCAAGCAACGAAAATGAAAATAGTTGTATGGCAGAATGAAGAATTAAAAAGAGAAAGCTCGTTGAGAAAGTGTGAGTGAGTGAGTGAGTGAAGTAGATTTTGTTGAAGAGAAGAGAATCGATGGGGATGAAAGAGGCAATCCATCAAAAAAAACTGCTGCTAGCTGCCACCAACAGATCTTCATGTTTCCTCTGAGTTGCCTTGATATATATTTTTCAACTCAAAAGTTCAACAGGCCACTGACGTTCTTACCGTTCATTCAGTTGCACCAATTTTATTTTGTTTTCGACTAGCTATATATTTGTTGAAGGATTGTTTGCTCTATGATTAAAACAACGTTAAAACAACCTCGATATGATCATCTTTGTAATCAGAGAGCTGATTAGATAATGCAAGTAATACTATCAGTATATAGAATAAACTAACTTAACACGTTCTAAAGTCATGCTAGAACAAATTGCGAATGATCCAATCACTTGGTGACCTGAGACACATGGGAATTTTACCCTCAAGCAACTGACAAGTAGCACGAAAATTTGAGAGATTCAACCAACGCAAGTTTACCCAAGGCAACATCTAACTCGAGTAAAATCTGTTTTTAGAGTTAAGCAACTTTGTTCAATAACATTCGGTAGCCCATAATAAAGTCTATATGATAATGAGCTTAAGATATTGGTGACTTACTAAACCAATATTATATGTTTTTTGGACTAACAATTAAAATCTTTTGATATGTCAACCGAAAAAATGAGTAATCAAAAATGAAAGAGCTATATATATTTTTAGAATTATTGTCTTAATGTTATATTTAGTTAAGTCTACTATATTTAATAAAGTCCCTCAAAGTTTTGCTACGAACGATGAATCATGAAATATTTGACTCCATCAGAGCAATGTTATATGTGTCATTTACGCTCTTGTGATTCCTACCAAAGAACATTCATTAAAGTACAAAGTATTACCAATGTGTACACTAGTATATATCAAGTATAAATTAAATAGAATGTGGCCGAAATCGTGCGACTAATAAAGATCAGAGAAAATGACAGAATAAATCGTCTTGTCAATTCAAAACTTGCTATGCAAGAAATTTATATAACTGAAGATTATTAATCATAGTTATGAAGATACCGTGATACTGTTTCAGCTCGAGTCCACATTGCATTTGATTATTTTTCATTAGGGTTTTATTGAATTTTTGAAAATATATAATTAGAGTCTTATGATCATTAAAAGTATGCGCTATTATTTAACATGATACTGTCAATACTGACAAATACGATTAATTCAAGCGTAGAGTTATTAGTATTTCAAGTAAATTAAAATTAATGATACTGCTTTTAAAACGAAGTGAGTTTTCCGTTCTTTATCATGTGATTATTAATAAAGACTTAGTTTCTCTTCTTTTTCGATCAGTATATTCCTAAAAGTTACTGCACTTATCCTACTCGACTGGTGAAAATTTTCTTTGAGGTATTATATAAACCAACCCTCGTAGAGTTTAACATGTACATTCATTCTGACGTAGCCCTAAATAAAGTGAAGCAGAGTTAAGTATAGCATATATGTTGTGATGAGCAAACGTATGTTACGCAAAGAGGATTTTATTTCGTTGAAAGCCTGCACGTTGTTTTGTCTGATCCTACCAGTTTTCCTTTAATGTTTCTCTTCATGTATAGATTGAGAAAATCTATTTCTTTTTTTCTTTGCTTAATCTGACTCATCTAACGTCTTGTTTTCATTTAGTTATTTATTTTTTAATTTTGCTCTTTTTGTTTTGGCTCTGTGTTGAATTATATTCTTTAACAAAAAACCCTCGCGTCTCGGCACGCGTTTTATGCACGTGACACATGCAAGGGTCGACTTGTGGTTCTAGCACACAGCTTTATGTTGTATTTGTTGCTGCCAGCATGAATTAGACAAGTAAGAGTTGACAGGTTAACGGGTGGTGGGTAGGTGAAAGTAACGTTCGCACATGACAGGATGCCGCAAAGACTTGCAGCTCCTGTGGACGACGCCCAGAGTGTTAGGGATTACAGGGCCTCGGTAATTGCTTCTCGTAATTTACTCTCGTGCTAAGTTCTGATTAACTAGCAACTGCCAACCTCCCTCACATATATACAACATGAAGAGTGACGCTTGAGCATACACTAATTATCGTATCCAATTGAAACAGAATATCCGTAGAATGTTTTATAGAACAATATTACGAAAATAAGATAATTGATTATAGTTGAATAATTGATACTGCACGACTGAATGTATTGATGACTCCAATGAATGATTAATTAATTAGGTCACATTTAAGACTATTGTATTTTTATGAGAAAATAATAAGATGACCTCTTCCATCCCATGTGATTAAAATTATCTGTTAGTTCTTGTCGTGCTCACTCTAAATACCTAAGGTTTATATCTGACTGTAATACGATGGCTGAAAACGATGCCATAGAACTCTCTGATGGACCAAGGCGTGTCGTTGTTCTCACGGGAATAAAACAGTCTTCTGTGGAGGGATTGCTATGTAGGCTGTCAGATTAGAATCCACCCTCAATTCCCATTTGTCCTCGAGTGACTGCTTTTCTTGATTATCATTAGGTAAAATAGTTAAAAATTTATAAAATAATAGCTTAAAAATCACTTGATAAATTGATTTAAATTTTGTCTAGCCTAGATATAATGTTAAATACGAAATCAAATGAACACCTAATTTTCTTTTTGGCTGAATTGAAGTTGCAATTATAAATAAGCTGTGGTTTTACACACTAAATTTAATTTGACATTTTATACGAGAAGATTTTAAAAGGTCTTGAGCTTTCCTTGATTCTCATTAAAGTCACGAATTTGATTCCCTCTTAATTTGTTAATTCAAATCCGATTGTGGTAAAAATATTTGTTTTTTTAACACTTTAATCTTATTGTTAATGAAAAATTTTTTCAAATATATTTTAAAATTTATTTCACCGATACTTTCCTCAATATATTTTTTAATATAACAGTAAAAAGTATTTGAAATAATTTTTGCGAATAATTATTATGTTTTTTTTTTTTTGTACTTTTCATCAAATACAGTATAGAAATTAGGTCATAAAACTTTAAGACTTAATTAAAAATAAAAGTTTACCATTATGACCTGCTGAATGTTACCTGCATAGCTCTACGTGACTTGGCCAACTAGGTATTTTAAACCAGTACATAATTGAATCCGTCCGGCTTCTGACCACGTACTATAATGTCGATTCCCTTCAATAGTTGAGCTTTTAACTTGTACTGTGGCAATATTCACTACTAAACCAAAATCCTTACAAGCTGATGCTTTAAACTATACTCGAGGTACATAATAAATAATAAGGTTTTAATTTTACTCTATTTTCGATATACGACAAGTCCAAAAAAAGTTCAAACTGAATAGCATGTAATTTGTTAAAAGACTTCTTATGTCAAAAGCGAAGCATTTTTTTTTCAATAAAATGAAGATAATAGAGATAATCTTTTTATATGCAATGTATATAGACAGTATCGTCTTTCGATGAAAATCTCATTCACAAAGATGATGCTCTCGTTCATCATTGAAAATCGATTATTATTAAACTCTGCCAAGTTTATTAGTATAATTGAATAAAAATTCTCCGGTAATAAGTTGAACAATTGAATTTCCATGTACATCATGAATATTGTTGACTAAACTGATTAAAGTAACAAACGCGACACATATGCAACGACCACTATATTCAATATCAAATGATAATCAATATCATGTTTGGGAAATTGCCATACGGAAGACTATCAAACAGAGTTGAATGCCACCGACAGTGCATCTTCTTTGAACAGGAGACATCATTTACGGTCTGCAACGCTTATGTATATAAATACCCTCTATAATGCATCACAATGTAGAATGTTATAGTTGCGAAAAAAAATTGTCAACACTAAAACTACATAATTTACTTAATTTAAATACAACAGTCATTTCCCTTTCAATTTAATATTTGATTTTTTTTACATTAAAAATATTATCTCATATTGTATCATCAACGAAGTTTATAAAATGTCTCGTTTTGTTGCATGAGCTTGACTCACTTTTTTCATTATAAAAAAATAACGTCTCATATAAAATTATATTTAGTCTTTGAAATAGAAATTTATTCACGAAAAAAAATAAAATAAATGAATGAGTAAATTCAGAGCTTTACATACAAACTCTTTACATCACGTAAATTGTAAAATGATGAAACCCAACGAGTGAGTTGACTTCATTGTGTCTGCAGCTTTAAATTAATTAATTCATTCATCGTGTAGAAAATCCAACGTACAATTTTGCAAGGTTTAAACGAGAAAATAGTGGATTCTTGTTGAAATTATATAAATCTAACCCACTGATTGGCACACTGGCATTCGAAAGGGTCGTGCCAAAATGAGAGCCATACATAAATGAATATGACAAGCAGTGTTAGAGGTCTGCTTGAAAGAATGTACATATAATAAAGTCACTATTTCTTTTGTAATTCAAGTAAGGCAAAGAGTCTTCATAGAATTCAAAAGCATAACGAAATAATGCTAGTCGTTATGGTTAAGCGTAGTTGGCCTAACATAAAAACTTTGGCAGATTATATGCTAAAACTACTTGTCATTTCTGTCCAGTCGCTTAGTCACTACATATGTGTTTAATTTTTTTATTCAGACGTAAAATAAATTATATGATTCCTTTTTTTTCTCGTTTCATAGAAAAAAAGTTCTTATTTTTGGAATAATTTTTTTTATTTTTATTTAGTGTAAAAAAAAACAGACAGAAACAAACACTGTGTTGTGTTTGTTGTTTGTCGTCATATTTGTTTTGAAAATTGCTTATCAGGCAACAAATGACAAAACAAGCGACACAGTTGTGAAGCACCCATGTACCATTATGTTTTCTTTCGCACATTCATTCATGGATGTTTATATATTTGTACACATATAGAATAAATATGTATCTGTGGTTGTGATACACCATGTAGTTAACGTAAAAAAATATTTGTATTCTCTGGCAAAAGTTCTGCTTTTGATAGTTATGATTGCAACTCATCCACATATTTTTCCGACTGACGTTTTGGTGCATGTTTCTACTACCCGCTGAGTACCAATTTCGTTAAGCATACACTGTTGTTCTCTTTTGCAAACTTTTTCATCATTAACAAAAGTACACAGAACCACAAACAATGAATTTTAAATTCAATTTAAATCAATCATAATGTATTTATTATTTTTATACTAAATAGTTGGGTTTTTTACTTTTTTTTTTTCGGTTTTCTTCTCTAAATATTGTACATCAAAAAAATGTAGTCTCACGCAGTGAGAGTATATAGATAATAGAGCTAGATGACGCGCCAGTGTTTTTCATCTGAAAATTATTGCCAGTTCCGCAGCTGCCTGATTTACATTTATTGCTGGGGCCATTTTCGTAATCGTCGTCAGTTTATCTTCCGTTATTCCAACTAATTATTGTAGCATTTTGTTGAGTTATGAGTTCGTTCTTGAAATCAGCGATAATCGTGCGAAGGAAAAAGAAAGAGAGTATCTCTAAATTGTCATAGATATATATTATATATACGCATGATTACATTTTTTATTCATTTGTGAATAAGGAAATTTATTTTTTATTTTTTCAATCTAAGTTGCTTTATGAATTACATTTAAAAATGTATTATATAGGAAAAAACTATCAACGAAAATTTTAGTCAAAAATAAAAAAATATATACAACAAAGAGACGTGGGAATGTGTCGAATTTCCCTTCTCAATTTCGTTGGTAGTATTCAATTTCCTGGACCTGTAGGGCTTTAGTAAAAAACTTTTTTTCCAACTAGAATAAAATGCAATTTTTTGCAGCCGAGATTGTCGCGTTTAGTGTCTCTAGCTCGAGGCTGTATTTTTATCCTCGTCCAATTCTGTTCCCTTTTTTGTAATATTTTTTTTTACTGTGATATATATATTTTCCTTTTTATTTGTCTATCCTTTACTTTAACAGAAAAAATGGTTCCGCCACGAGTAACATAGTTAGGTGAATAGGAGGCCAATGAGCCATCTCTTCTACCAACAATCTCTTTTCTAGCTTTAGATTTGATTTTACCACCCCATCCGTGTTTCGTTGGTTGGTTGGTTGGTTGGTTGGGCTTTTGTTCGCATTCCCCTTTCTCTTATGATATCAAATGCAGCTACACATACCTTGTCGGATTCTGGTGGCTTTTCAACTGATTTTCACTTCTCGAAATTTCCAAGTTTGTTGTACACTTTGAGTCCAAGACATTTAGAATTCGCGAGGGGCCGATGAAGCAGATAAGCCAAGTCTTCATTTTCTAATACTCCTGGAATGTTCTATTCCTAATTCAACGAGCTTTAATTAGTTAAAATTCCTTATTATATGTCTAGAATACCTAAGTTTCTTTGATAAACTTGACCCGTGAAATTGAACATTTCAAATTTACTGAATGATTGAAAATATATAATATAGGATGTATATATATACTTTGATTTCTTTAACGTCATATTCAAGTTAAATAAATTTTGACGTAGGTCGAAGGTACAGTTTAGAGTACATAATCAAAAGAAAAAATTAATAGATGTTTATTCGTGGGGGTATATATAAAAGGATGATGAGAAAGTTTGACGTTTAATCAGACTCCTGAGAAAACTGTTATCCTTGTTTCGGGTGTCTTCTTACTACTCATCTGCAAAGATCGACATTTTGAGTGCATTGAAGCCAAGAACCACGCCTGAGGGTAAATATGTCTATATACCGGTGAACACTGTGAAAAAATACCTCACTTTCCCTAGAGACTAAGTCGACAGGACCATAAAGTAAAGTAAATAATGATTAGGGTGATTTTGTATTTTTACTTCGTGCCTGATTTCCGTCAAGTAAATATTGCGAGTTTTCTTAAGACGAGCTTTTACTCTTGTGTCGTTTTTACTTCGTTTTTTTTTTTTGTTTTTATTCTGCTTATTTTATTTTTCTCTTTGCGCTCGGTTTGTCGCGTGTGTTTGGATGAAAAGTATATCTCAGGTACAGCGTAAGCAAAGTAAAGGACGAGATTTCAAAATTGGTACTTGGAAAGGACTTGTAAAGCTTTGGAATTTTTTTTTACATGTTACATAAAATTGAAATTTTGTTTGTAATACTACTGAACCTTCCTGACTTTATCAATCCTTAGTATCTATATATTTCGTCTCACATGATTTCATCGAAATACATTTTTATTTCATCTTGGTGTTCCAATTGATTGAAAAATAAAAATCAAATAATTTTTGCTTGACTTAAGAATGTAGTTTTATGTACTTGTCTACTGAATCTTCATTGCAGTACTCACTTTTATATGTCGACTCGGACATAAAGCAATACTGTAGAACAAAAAAAAAAAAAAAAAAAAGAAGTCTTTATTTTTACATCTATCCAATTTCAAGATAAATTCTTTAAACTTTTCAACATATTTTTTGGTATTTGTTTGAGTGACGACCAGGTAATACAGTGAATTACTACTATCATTCTACTAAAGCTGCATGAAAAACTCGCCTTTACACGAATTATCATTTAGTTGTATAATCTACCATCCTTTAATCCTTGTGAATGTTTTCTAGTGGAATTTAACATTTTTAATTTCGAATATAATTCTTTTAAATACACAAAATTGAAATATTACTTCAAATATTTTCTGCTCATTCAAAAAGATTACCGTTAATAAAAAACGTTGTTTTATTTCAACAAAGATAATATGACTCTATTCATAAAAATCCCAGCGATAATTTTCTCCTCTTTAAATAATAATAATGACAATAAAATAATAGTAATATTTATATCAACATACACGATAAATCATTGAAAATAAAAGTTGCATATCATTACAAATGCTAGTCTTTTTTTCCACTTTCAAGCTACTCACTCATGAAAGATGTTTGGAATACAAATTTCTATTCGACCTTGGGGTCATAAAATTGCCCACCCTTGTAGCTTTTTTTTCAAACTGATGGCCCACTGATGGGTTGTGGAATTCATCGGTCGCGTCTTTTTACAATATTTCATTGGTGAAAAAGTGTATGGTTATCCTTAAAAAAAAGATAGCACAGCTATATGCTACCAGCTAAAGTAGTGATCGTGAGGAACATCAACCCGTATATTATTTAAATGGTGTCAAAGGGGAAAGTCAATGTACTCTTATAAACTCCCTAACTTTATTATATGCCAAGTATTTTAATTAAAACCACAGATGGAAAAAAAAAATTGAAATTGGAATGTTTCCAAATATTTTTTTAAGTTATAAAAAATATTATAAGACTAAATAACAATATAAATCATTTTTTTTTTATATTATTTAAAAGAAAAAAAAATTACATGGAAATTCGTAAATGTAATGTAAAAATTTACAACTATCTTATGCTAGGAAATTAACGATTCATTTTAATAAACAATTGATGTAATGATTGTACAGCAAAAAAAAAAAAAAAAAAATCTTTGAAATAATGGTATTTTCTGTTTGGATAATTTAAAGCACCCCTTGTTTTATTAACCACTCAGCTGTTTATTTTTTTAAACACGCCACTTGACTGTCAAGTTGAGCATAGTTAGTTGTTTGTCTTATTTTTAGGTACTCTGAAATAATTATTCATTTCAATCTTTTATGCTCACTCAAGGTTTATCTGAACGTTGCATACGTTACAAATAATAAAGAGGGTTGCTCAGTCAATTAGAGTTAGATAATAAGAGACTGAAAAAGAAAAAAAACTTTTTTTTTCTACTTCTGAAAACAAGAGGCTTAAAATTAACTTTAAAAATTATTAATATTTTTGTCTTTTATTTTAAATTATTATTATAATATAACAAAGTTTTAATTATTTTATTGTCATTTTTGTGTTTCAGATGGTGAGTACTTTTTTCAAATTCAAAACAACAGTCATAAGAATTTCGGTAAGATTTTATAAATCAAATAAATATATACTTTTTAATTTTCATTATGTATACAGACTATCATGGTAATTAATTCTGAATTTGTTGTACTTAAAATCCTCTCAATTTAATTGAATTTATACTGACGAGCAACAAGGCTTTTTAGATATTTAATAAGGTTAAACTATATAAATTATATACCTTTTCATGTCACTTTCAAGTTGCAAAGTAGCATAGGGACTTTCTCTGTTTATTACAGCATCACTTTTCTCTGTATTTAACTGTGATAAAACTAAATTCAAGGTTAAAAAGTTAAAGTTCATGTTCAAACTCCGAAAGAATTAAAATCACGACGTTTTGCTTTCATATTGTGAATGAAAATATTCTGTAAATGGGTAATGTGAAAAGTGAGCTTGGAAAATTCCGTATTCTGCTTGATAAATTATTACTGACGGTGGTGTCACAGCGACTGAAAAAAAAGCATAATAGTAAAGGTCTTTTACCTGGAACTAATTCCCGTTTTCGAGAGCAAAAAGTGGTTGGTTTTTGGATGTATAATACATTTAGTATGCTTCATAAATATGGGAGTATGTGTGCGTGTTCATACTGCAGGAAAGAGACAAAATTGTGTGATGTCAGTCCATCAGAGTGTCACAGGCCTCGTTAATTACCAGTAGTCTACACACCCCTCAGCTTTTCCACTTGCCCTCCGTGGCAAAACTCATTCCCACAAATTTACCCCTCACATTGCTAAGCCTAAAAATTCTAATTTGCAATTTACCATATTGTCATGCTTTCTCCACAATTGATCACGCAACCAAAAATTATTATATCTCTCATATATTATTTTAATTTAACCGGTGAAAAATAAATATTAGCATTTTTTTTTTTTTTTCTTTACGTTTACACATGTTTGTTTTGACTTATCATATGAATATATTCAAATGTAATGATAAAATTATTTTGTATATTCAAAGATATCCTTCCTGGCCATTTGGTGAAAGCTCATTTCAAGTTTTCATCAAACTGTTGACTAAGAATTTTGATAGTTTAGTGTGGTTCTTGATGTATATTCCTATTAAATACAAACAAAGTAAATCCATTATTTAAGGCAGTTGGTGGTTTCTAGTGTTGTTATATTACTCTATAGTATGAAAACCAGACATGAACCAGGACAAACTGGAATGTGGTTGAACATGCATGAAGCGATTGTAATGAAACTAAGCTTGCCGACATATGGTGTGGTTTTATAGTTGCGTGAGAGAGAGTAAGATAGACAGTAGTGGTGGCTTCATATATTGGCCAATAATCATTCTCGGTGTACAGATATTACACATATGCAATATATTTAGATGAGACATAATAGTGAGCTAAATAACTATATAGTGGTTTTGTTATGATCAACGCATTTGTATATTAATTTCGTGAACATGATATAAACAATTAAATAAATTTAATGTAAATTTCAAAAATAATTAGAAGAAATTAATTCTGACAATGATTGAAGATATTAAAGATTTTACGTCGTTCAACGTTGATTGAATTTAGTGAAAAATATATATAGATATATTTGTTGATTCGAATTAAAGCGTCAAGTATTATTTGTAGAGCATTTCGAATTTAAGTTATCACTTACATCAGTGTCAAAAACAGAAATGGTGCCGGCTTACCGCTTGACACTATATATAGATATTATAATGTATATAAAATGGTCTAATATCTATCGTCCTAACAGAATATCCTGTCACTATATTTACTACATATATCCTATAGGATTGGAATCTCAATCAGATGAGGGTCATCCATGTCAGCAACATACAAATAATTCACGCAAATATATATAACTCATATTCGTGTATATTAATTTTGTTGCCCACGGAGAGTTTCAGTTATATTGAATACTCTTTGTACACATCAAATGTCGACAATGACTTTGATGTTTTCAATGCGTTTTAAAATTTCAATCCATTTATATATACCCAATAAATTAAAAAACAATTTATTTGATTTGGAAAATATCAAAATAAATATAAAAATTTAGATTGCCAAGTGAGGCCGTTCAATACCACTTTGCGGTTTAATTCAATTTTTCTTTCTATAATATTTTGGTTCATGTTCAAACGATCGTAATCGCTATAAAATGCTGACATAAAAAATCAATACTAAATATATTGCTATATTGTTGATAAAAATCGGTAATTTACGTGAAATCTAATAATGTATTTTGTAAATGACTAAATTCAAGAGGATTATGCGCGTTATTGATTTGCTAGAATGCCTGCTTCATATTGGTATTGCATGATGTTAAACAACTATAGAGATCACGTTGAATCCATGCTGAGCAATAATTTTCATAAAATTAGGTTATCCCAACGATGTTCATCTATTCATAATGCATATGTATGCTTGTGTCGTGTGAATTTTGACTTAACCAAAGTATATTCAGGTGATAAACATTACTTCGCTCGGATGCATCGGCAAGTCCTCTTTGTGCGACTAGTGGTTCGACACGTTGGCATAATTTTGCAATTCGCGATCGTGCATCAAATTAATTAATGCTTTTGAAAATTAAAATATGTAATTTTAATTGAGTATAAAAAAAAAGTAAATTCATAAAAGACATAGCATTTATTATTCTTCATAAAATTGGATTTACTTTATAATATTCACCATGTAAATTCAGAATATTCAACCACAACCCCAACAAATATAGATATGCGTAGAATCATCTGCGTAGGCATTCAGCAGTTGGTAATAAGCAGTTACGGACCTTATTAGCTTTTAGAATGGTACTGGGACGTTAAATGTATTCTATTGTGTGGCTTGGCTGTCAGGGTAACGCGATGCCAGTATGCGAATCTTGTGGTGAAAATGCCAGTTACCGCGTTCTAATTCTGAAATTCCTGGTATTAAACCGTCAAGTGAATTTCGGCATTTGCATCTACCAGTGTGTAGACCTTTCCGATTTCGCGCTTACTATTCATGTGTTCCAGACTTTTCCAACAATTACATGAGAATACACAAAGCATAATGTCCATAACAAGAATATCTAGAGAGTTGAAGCTTTTCTTCAGAGTGAAAAATTAAACCGAGCATCATTATTTGAAAAAATATATGCTTTTATTATTATTGACACGAAGGAAAAAAAAAAAATATTATATATCTGCCAGTTTAAGAGTTACGGAATGAGAGACTTGGCAATTTACCGTCAATAAAGTCGTATCGATAGCTCGTTATGAGAAACGTGGCATCTCAACAGCTGGCATCTTCACTTTAGCCGTGTGTTTAATTAAGAGAATCCTCTACCCTTCGTCCAATGTCGATCCAACAGACAGGTTATGAGTTTGTGGAAGGAAACTGAAATGTCTTACGGTTCAATCGTGTTCTATTTCTAACGCAATAATTTCATGTAAACAAAAGACATAACTCCCCTTTTCATTTTCACTTTAAATGCCACAGTATTACATGATTCTTTATGATCATGATAAATATATTTGCACAGTATATCTATTCGTAAAGCCCATTTAAAATAGGACGCGTTATATGTGTTTGTAAATTGAACGACTCATTGCAGCTTAACACTCGTAGCTAAGGATTTACCGTATGAAAACATTGATGAGATTTTTTTTTCCTATTTTTGTGAAGTGCGTATGCAATCTAAAAAAAAACTCAATTTATCCTGTAAAACGAAAAGCTCTGAAAATAATACACTTAACAATAATAGAGTCTACTTTTACGTAAATCAAAAAATATTAGATGCATCAATTTAAATTGCATCACAAATTTAAATTTATTTTTTTCATTCAATGCTAATAAAGCTATTAAAAATCGAAAAAAAAAATTTTTCAAATCCCTTAAATTATCGTTCATTTTGTGTAATAAATTTTGATTGACATTAGATAATATTTTTAAGTTGTTACGATTAAGGCAAAATTAAAATCCATCAGTGCCAACAGACGATGAGTTATAAATTGAGCCTGTAATTCATTAGGGCACACCTATAGCCGATAATTGCATTTTCAGAACATTTTACTGAAAAAGCTTCGGGACTTTGCGCAAAGGCCAACTAGTTGGGTGCCAGTGGCGTTATTAAATAGAAGAGAAGTGAGAAACAAAGAACACCAACATCCAAGTATAAAACAGGACGACAGGGTAGCTAACTGCATTAGCCTTTCAGGTATTCCCTGCTGTTTTATCTCTCCTACCCTTTTATTATCCTACCCTCTCTCAACGATTGGTTCAACCATCGAAGCAGTAGTGACTCTTGTCACGCCACAGGTTAATTATGTCCAATAATTTTGAACACTGTGTCTAAACGAATTTTCAATCTGATTTTAAAACAGTCATGTGACATTGTCTTGTAATTAGCATTTTTTTTTATTCCAACATTAGTATTATTGTTCAAATTAAATGCACATCGACAGACAAGATGATGATTTTTATTTATATGATTAGGGTAATGACTGTGTCAGGATGAAAAGATGATGATGATTAGAGAAAGTTTATCGAAAAAAGTAAACAAGCTTTATTAAAACTTATATGCGTGACATTTTGCCCTAGTAAAAAAAAAAAAAAAAAACAGTTTTCAAAGTTTCAACAATAAAAACTTTACAACTTGCTTCTGAAGACTTCTTTACTTACAAGTCGTTCAGGCGCCTCTTAAACGTGCCAGGAAAATATTAACTTCATTTTTTAAGTTATAATATTTTTTCAAAATATAATTCTTTACTTGGTATTGTCAAAATAGTTTTTTAGTAAAAAAAAAAAAGGATTTTTAAAAATCAAAAAGAAAAGTTTTGATATAACCCAAATAATAATTTCAACTTTTATACAAACAAAATATTTAGGTGCCAGAAATTTATATTATTAGCGAAGAAAAATTTACTTAAAAGTATATATACATGTCTAAACTTATTCAACAAAAACCACTGTTGTGAATTCGAGCATATTAAACATATTTCGTTGTCGACTGCAGAGTATTCGACAAGTTAAAGTTATTTTCATGTCACTAGTTTAAAACCGAGCAATATATTTGTACCAAACGTTTGACGATATCACATATCAGGTGTGGTTAGTGCATAACAGCAGACAGCACCATAATGTCGAGGTCAATGAGCGAGAGAGTAGGTAAATTATCACTAGGACATATGAAAAAGGGTAGAAAGAGAATATATGCAGAATTTTATGGTGCAACCACAATATCCACGTCATTGGCGTATCACGCGCTTGCATTGTTTGTGGTATAAAATTATTAACCACAACCATGATTGAAACTTGCTCCGACTCGCTACATTTATCTGTAGAGGAATACCTGCAGACCTGTATATTTCTCCCTTTAAACCGACTTGGGCTTGATGCAACTATTCGCTTGCAATACACACATGCCTATATATATAACTGCAACAAATCCGCGTAGGGAATTAGCTATACGCTCAACGAAATTGCCTACCTGGGTCATTCACCGATTGTGGCTTGATTCACAAATGAAATTGCTATTTTCATTTCCATATCGAGGATTTCCCAGAAATTTATCAATTTTATTGAAATTGGGAGCTATGAAAAATACATTTAAATAAATGTATTAAAATTTTTTTTTAAAAAATACCATAAACCAAATACACGATATGATTGCATGTATATTTTTTTATATATTTTTTTTTAAATTAATTTTTTTTTTCATTTTAATAAACGTAATTATTAAAATGTATCTATATATAAATTGGGTAAAATTAGAAAATGAAAAAAAAATAAAACTATAAAGTGCTCGAGATTCATCAGCTCAGGTGGGAATTAGTTGCCTTAGTCCTATCTAGAACTCCCTGAATTTAATTACAATTAATAATCTCGAAACGCTCTAGAGATTCGTGGTGAAAGCTTGGGAACCTTTGCACACCGTTTGGATTATGATTTTGCTATATGTACATTTGTGTGTGTATGTGTCGTAGGAATTTTCCACCGTGGTATGTCACAAGTCTCTCACTCGTTAACTTGTTAATTTATATTTTTTATTTCATATCTCAGTAGTCCTCATATTTTAACAAAGAGAAAAATAAATAATTGAACTTTTTATTACTCAAGATGAATTAATTAATATAAAAAAGAAACATTTTGCTGCTGATCATATGACATTATGAAAAACTAAGATAGATCTTTATTTACCCTACTATTTCTATCATCTACAAATTGATAGATGCGGGTAAAATATACAATCATTCTTGGATTATGATGAATGTGTTATATCTCAACGGTAAATGACGTAGGCAAAATCGCATGTGATGTGTATATATTCCATCAAAATTTGATGCTTTCAGTTGAACGGAACCGTATAGTCACAAATGAAATAACAAAATAAAAATAATACAATAACAATAGCAACCCCTTGAGCCGAAATGTATGTTTTATTACAAGAAGAGTATTGAATGATATGAAAATAATAAATTGGAAAAATTATAAAATTGCACGGTGAAACTTTTATACTACGCTTGCTGGCATTTAATCCTATATTGCAGTTGGAAAATTCGATCTGTTAATTATTATAGAATAGTGAGTAGACAAAACTCATGGTCGATTTCAATCGATATTTAACCGCAAGTATTGGTATAGATATAATTTTATGAAATTAGACAGCCATTAGTAAGTATAATTCATTGATCACGACGACATTGATATTATTTTGTGATTAACTATAACCGATTGAATAAAATCACATGTTTATTATACTGTAAATTATTATTTTTATTTTTATGACTTGCTAAAGATTGATTGAATTGATAGAAACTGAGCTATTGAGTGTACCGCGTCATCAACGAATTGAGAAAACTGGGTAGCTAAAATGAACGTTGTTCTCTGATATAAAAAAATTTATGAGGTGATTTGGAGGGCAAAACTGAGTGCAATAGCGTTACTGATATGCTTAGTAGAATGGTGTATATGTGTAGCTAAAAATCCCCAATTTCATCACATTGATGATATCTTAACGGTTATGTCATTTTATTTTATTTTTCAAACATATGGATATTACAATAAAAGAAATGTTAAAATCAAAATATCATGCCAACAATCTCAATGATTAAGGGTTTTTATTTTAGCAACATAATCTTTTTGCGTTATTTATATTAATTTTTTTTATTTAATTTGTGTTTATGAAAAATTTAATTTGATAATGAAAATATTTTATCATCTAAAAATTCATCATTTATTATTATCTTTGGTGTATGTAAAAAATATTTAACAGATAGGAGTATATATATTTTGATGATACTCCATAATGATACGACCAATTATTTTGATTTGATCCTCTTTTAAAATTCTCATTGAATTTTTGGATCAATACATAAACTTATACTTTGCCAAACTTGTGTATATGAGTGTGTCATTGTCTGAAGCATTGAATAAAATCCCTTCAAGTAGGAGGGTAAAAAAATTTAAAAAAAAATCGGCTTTAGACTGACCCGGATGAAATTTTTCCCTTGCAAAAAAATAGGTATGGTATTTCAAGGGCAGACGGCTCCTCGTTCGTTAGTGAAAAGCGTGGCAGAATAAAGAAAGCGGACGTCTAGTCTGGTGAAGGGTGAATTTTGTCTAAAAAAAAAGAAATAAAATTAAGAAAAAATAAATAGAAATGTTATAAAAATAGAAGGTTGTCGAAAATCACAAACCGAAATAAAAAAAAATATATGATATAAAGAAACATAAAACAGTTGGATCTATGTTCCGAGTAACAAATTGGGTTAATGCATCTAGACCGCACTGAAAAGCTTTTTTTCAATTTCCGTTATTTCTTTGGCTTCTTTAATTTTATTTTCATTCATTTTCTTCTACAATTCATAAAAGCCTTATTGTTAAAATAGCTTTGAAGAATTTTACTGCCTCAAGAATCGTGATAATTAAGAAAATTCCATCTATAATATTTTTGGAATTCAAATGTCTTGTGTTGAATTTAAAATAAAGATATTAACTTTAGTAAATATGTTTTTCAAATATCTATATTAATTTCTTCATATAAAAATCAATGTTATATTGTTGTTTAATAATTTTTCATCGGGATTTTATTATGGTATCTGTTGAGGTTTAGTCACCGCCAAAGTAATCAAATTCTGCCCTCGCTGCAATAAAGCTCGTCCGCAAAAAGAAAAAAAAAACAATCGAAACATTCACGCTTTATTTATATCTTTGGCATAAATATAATAAATAAACAAACGAACAAAATAATGATATTAAAAAAAAAAATGAATTAACAAGCGCTGCAATTTTATATCTATTTAAAAAAAAAAAAAAAGAGTATATGTTATGCATAGTATAATTAATATTTCTTATTCATATTTGATTTTTATATTTTTCTCATTTTAAATTTTAGTTATAAAAAAATTTAATTAGTCAATTTTTAGGTTTTAATTATTTTTTAATAATTTTATTTACAAAAAAATATTTATTTGCTTTGAATTTTTTATTTATTTCATTTATTTTATTTATTCGTTAAATACAAACAATACAACTTTACTGTTTCAATGAGTAAATAGAATAAAATGTAGCGAAAAAAAAATGAACTCATGAATCATTTACCATCACGAGTAGTAGCTACGTATGTCGTTTATTTATCAATGATGCATGCGATACCTAAACTTTCTGGGCTTAATGAACCTGATGAAGTTTCTTGCAATTAGTCGAACAAAGTTATACCGTTTGTTATCTTGAAGAATAATATTCCGTCTCGCGTTGTTTCGAACTTTATCAGCAATTCATTTATCCAATTTAATATTATTATTTGGGAAACATCACTGACAAAAAATTAAATTGCTGTTTATTTTAATACTTCTACTGATCTCTGAATTATATAAACACATTGATAATGAATTTCCCTTATAAAATTTAGAACGAATTTATCGTTAAAAAAAAATAATAAACAGCTGTAATTTTCCAACGACTAGTTACGCTCAAAAACTCTTATAGTTTTTAATTTTGATATTAAAAATTATTGAGAGTTTTTTAACATTCCGCGATGCCATATAACTCACCTAGTGTAAAATACTACTAATGACCAGGTGTTAATATGCACTCTGCCTCCACCCTTGCTTCATGATTATATAATCTAAAAAATTTTACTGAAAGCCTTTTTATTAGCGATATTAAATTTTTTTTAAGTATGACAAGCATATACGAATGTATATCCGTGTATTATATATGCAAAAAAATTTTTAATGGATGATATTTTATTGAACATAAAAAATAAATGTAACGGTTCTCTCATGAAAATGGAAAAAAAAGTATTTTTAAATTGAATTTTTGATAGTCAAATTGATGCAACAAATAATTTATATTTATGTAAAAGTTGTACCTAAAAGTAAATGTAAGTAAATTATTTATATTATATATACGAAAAGTCAAAAGCTCTAAAAGATTGTCATCGTTTGCTATATCGTGTTGGTATGAAATTGCATCATAGTGGCGGTAAGCGCAATGTTCCACGTAATTCAGTTACCACGCACTAGTTGTCCGTTGAAGGCAACACTCTCAGCTTCTGGCACGTGTACTTACCCATTATCGCTAAAAGCATAGCACTCTCGATTATCACGACATGTTCCCTTTTCTCATTTACCCTTCGACCAGTTTACGCCTGAGTCTACGAACATTACCAAAAATATCTGAAACTTCAAAAGCGTTAAATCTATACACGCATGTATAATATGTACATTATATCTTTATTTCAATTTTTTTAAATCTGCAATTATCTTTTCAAATTGAAACAGTATACGATAACTGGATGTATCTATAGGTTCAAATTATATTTAGGATAAAAGTAAACATACCCATGTTGTTTGTGTGTATACTTGAATTTATCAATTTGCTCTTTTTAAACGATCAAACGGAATTGTAATTAAAAATATAAAAAAAAAATCCTTTGAAAACATATACGATATATTCATTACTTGCAATATAAAACTGTGGATGTAAAAAAAAATATCTCGTGTAGAGAGTATACATAATATTCTTCTATATTTTTAAAAATTTTTTATAATAGATTCTGATGGAATTTTATACGCTATTGGATCGACCACTTCAAGCAAAGTTTAAGCGTGAAAGATAATAAAAAATAATAATAAAACGATGATAGTGTTTAGTAAAAAATACGTAACAAAAAAAATTTTTAACCCTTTGAACAACATTTCTATTGAAACTACTTCATGGTGTACAGTTTAATGTGTTCTCAAGGGTGAAATTTACACTTTCCGACTATCCGTGCTTTATGAAATGTATTTTTCGCTCGAATCCAGCGTATTTGTTTTTTTTTTTTTTTTTTTTTTAACAAGCTCAGATACGTCACAGTGTATTTTTTTTCATTAATGCTTTTTATATAATAATTTTTTTTTTTTTTTTCGACTCTCCGATTACTCTCGTTTATTTTTCGTTACCTTTTGCAACACCTCCAACTAAAGGCTAAAGAACGTGGCAAATTTTTATAGCGAGTTCCAACAGGCACGTACTCAACTTTTTTTCCTAGGCATAAAGACACTCTTTTCTCTTTTTACTCGGTTTTCTTTCTATTTTTTTTTTATTATTTTTTATTTTCCGTCTATTTTCATTTTTTTTAAATATTTTTTTTACTTTTTTGCCTTTATTTTCCGCTTGGCGGTGCACGTACTTACCTCTCTCGGCAGCTCTGACCAGACGGCTTTTAGTAATTTCAAAGAGATGTTGAGGGTCTTTCGCTACTGTTACTGGACTTTATATTATAAATCTATATACATGTATGATATCGTATCTGTATCATAAACGCACACTATCATTTAAAGTATATGAAACTAGTGCCTTTGGCAACGCATTCTCTTCCATCTATATTTTACACAAAGAAAAGTGTTAAACCACAAGACCCGGACGGAAACTGGCTTGGTCTTGCTCTGGCTATATTTTCTTGTCGTTGAGAAACAAAGTGATGACTTTATGCCAAAAGAGAAAACAACTAGCGTAGTGGACAGTGACTAACCATCGTCTTAGAGAAACTCTATAGAGTGTGGTGAAAACTTCCTAAATACTCAACTTGTCGATAATGGTTACGAAGCATTTACTTTTGCCACAATAATATTACAATCAGTACATTAGCTGTCACTTTTATTTATTAAAATTTTTAAATATGCAGCATACTGTATATAAAACACACGTACATCTGTTTATGAAGAAGAAGTATTATATTTATTTTATTGATATTACAAAAGTTTTATTATGAATTTTGCGATTGACATGATTTTTTTTTATTTATGTCAAAAATCCGAAGGGTCACTTGAAATGATTAAATAAAAATAAAAATATATACATACAAATCTGAAGGGTGAATAGAGTATTGAGTTTCGTTTTGATACGCTCACATTTGTGATTCTGAAATATCCCATATAGCGAAAAATCACCCCTACACAAGTCGTCTAGATTGGAGATTATAAATATTGATCCTAAGCGTCCTTCAATTGTTGAGTATACACTTGAAAAGTACTCATTCATCTCCGTTTTTGAGAGTATTTTTTTGAACGTTTTCAAGGTAGAATATGACGGAAGAGTGGCACTGTGAGAGATGTAGCTAAGGAAAAGAGTACTATTGCAAAAAAGAAAAAAAAAAGGAAGTCGAATTGAGAAATATCAAGATCGTTTTGTATACACCCTGGTTATGAATTGTGCGCATAATCCAATATAGAAAAAAAAAAAACCTCTAGAAAATTTTTGGGAAAATTGAATTAGTACAAGGGTGGATGTCTGATGCTTTTATTGTGATGACCTGAACGTCACTCAAACCTTCTCAGCCAATTATTATTATTCCAAAATAATAAAATGATAATAATAATTCAGCAATTCGTAATAAAAATTTTTGTATTTCTAAAACATAATCAGACATTGACAAACTTGAAGAATTTTTTTTTACCCATAAAATAGTCTTTTTTTTCATTATTTTTTTTCTTTCAACCCAAGGGAAATAAATTCAACTTGAAAATTAAATTTGTAAATTATAATATACTATAGTTTTCTTTAGGTAATTTCAAAGTTAAATTGCAACAAGTTTTAATTAAATTTTACCATTAAATTATTGATAATAAATCGATACAAATTTTAAATTTTTTGTAAAAATACATAATTGAAAAAAAAAAGTATGTCTTGTAGAATAGAAAAAAAAAATACAAACAAATTATGCTAGTTTAAACGTGAGAAAAAAAAAAGTGAAAGCTATTGGATAAACTTATTGTTTTATCCAAAAGAAAAGTTTAACAAAGAAGTAAAACTGGCTAGACGTATAGATATATATATATGTATGAGTTTGAGAAGGTCATTTCGTTTTAACAAAATTGAGACTCAACTTTGTGAGCTTGCTAATTCGACCTTATATCTCGAAAGCCCACTAGCTTGAACCCAAAGATCATCACCGGCTTTAGGAACTCACCAGAGAGAAGGCCCCTTTTATCTCAAGAAATTCTCACTTGTTCTTGATTCAACTGTCCCACTCATTTGTCTGTAAAATTCTCTTGTCTTTCTTGAAATACCGTCGCCTCGGTTGCTAATTTGGTTTAACCGAGCCCTTGTTAAATTCGTTTATCCCTACTAATTCTTAATGCAATGCACCTGACTAGTCACATTCCAACAATGTGGTTGATTTTATCCAGACGCTATCAAATCTATTATGTTGTTGATCCCAAAGTGAATTTATTTTTCATAATGGAAAGCGGATATCCGGTATCATTAGTTTTATAATACAATTATTAACTATAATTAAATTATAGATTTAATTTAGAAATTTTATTTTTGATATTTCATTTGGAATGACAAATTTAATTTTGATAAATTGATAATATAACGTATCAAATATATTGCATTAATTGTAACAGGTGTATGTTGTGGTTCTATACTAAATGAGAATTCACTATGAATTGATATATTTGAATGTTGAATTAATCTTAAGTGATCACTGATCGGTAAAGCACAAGGAAATTGAAGGAGTCTGTGTTAAGTTGAACATTTCCTACACAGGTAAACGAGCATTTTCGTGATGATGTTGAGTACCTTTGGGCTTAATGTATAGTTGACCACCGGAAGAGAGCTTTAGTTTGCCGTAACGATTGACGCTCTCAAGCCTTGAGGGGCTCAAAGATAGATTGATAGATAAATTGAATAGGAGGTTGAAGCATACCCAGAGAATATCTGGAAATCGGTTGAATTTATAGAAGGTGATACAGACTTGTAAGAGATTCTAAATACCAAATTGGTGTCTTTGAACTAACGCTTGGTATTTGCAAATTGGATAGAGTTTGGCCATGAGTATCCGATTAGATATACCATATACAACTAAATGAATACAAATAATTTTCTTCTTTAAAAAAAAAACAATAATAATATTAATTATACAATTTAATTTTACAATATAATCAATTCAATTATAATTTTTTTCTTTTATTATTTCTCTGGTGCATTTTGTTTATGATGTATTGTCTTTTTCAGACAAAAGCAAATGAATTCAGTTATTGTTGAAAAAGTTTTCATTAAAAATAATTGTCATATTGTTTTAAGCTGTTGTCAAGTGTAGTTTTTTGCTTAATAAATCAAGATGGTATAGAGTTTTAGCATGTCTCGGATAGTTCGCTAATTCAATCATCTTGAACTCACGTGAATGTATATACGATGAAGAATGAAATCATATCTAAACTTTCACTGAACAATCATCTCTACTTTGTTCTTAGTAGTTATTCAAATCACGAAGTCGACTAGAGGTGTCTCCAGGAAATTGCTTCTGAGTTTAATCAAATTTCACGCCAATATTCAAATCCCATTTGAATTTGTACAGGAAATAGAGAATATTCTACTAAACTCATCAATTAATAACAGCTTTTTTTTGTTGTCTCACTATGATAATTGATTATTATAGAAAATTCATATATTCAAATTATTCAACTAAAATATTTTTGACAATAATTATTATTAACTTATCAATAAATTATAGTGAGCATAAGTTATTCATGAATTTCTATAATAATTGTGAGGATGATTCCGAAATACATTATGCAATGAAAAAAGCAAAAAAATTAAAAACTAGGTCAATATTATCGACAAAAAAACGCATTAAAAATATATATAAAAAATTGTAGAATTATTTCAACGGAATTATTATTATCCATTCGTAACCATGCCAAAAAATAAATATAAAAAAAGCTATAGTTTAAAAATTATCGAATCGCATTGGTCTTAAAAAGTTTTGACTCACGACTTTGGTAACTCGGTCGACGGATCTCAGTATTGAATACCAAAGGTCAAAATAAAACTTCAAAAATAGTCTTAGTATCGCTCTATTAGTTCATTGCATTGTTTCGTTTTGAAGAAAAAATAAAAAACAAAAATGTGACGAATTGTAGAGCAATTCAGTAAAGTTTTCAAGAAGAAGAAAACTTGAAAATTTTTCACTAAGGGCATTTTCTTTTTAAAACATTGGCCAGTCGGATGTCTATAAAACTTTGACAATGATTCATGATATATATAAATTTGAAAGTAACATCGATATCTTGTTGAAAGTTTTTCAACTGGTACGTTTTTACAGCCCACTTTTGATAAAAACATATTTGCTCAACCACCGCAAACAAACGCCACACCACAAAAGCTAACGATTTCTTTTGACTGTAGTGTGATATCAATCTATCTATCTGTTTCTTCTCTCGCACGTCATTCGTCATTGAACACTGAATCTTTTTTTTTTTTTTTATCTTTTCTAAATCGAATTGTGTGTTTAGGTGATATCTATACATGCACATATGTCTACACATACCCATACGAAAATGAAAAAAAAAAAATTATCTAGTTCTTCTTTCGACTTCCTTCAACAATTTTCCAGGACAGGCAAACTGATGACATACCATTTTTTTCTGTCTTTGCTATCTCAATAAACTTTTAGACTCGAGGGTATCTCACTATGCTTCCGGGCAAATAGACAGATCGACCAGACCCGAATATAAAAATTCATTGCAATGAATATGACACTTGTGTATATTTATCCATCATGATTATTTATATCTTTATTATTTAAAGTAGAAAAATATGAAGCTATATACGTACTTGAGCCATCACGAGAAGCACAATATAATATTTCACTTGAAATATTTTTTTTTTCAAAATAAATTACTAAAGTATGACTGTTATTATTTATTTGTTTTTTTAAATAATAATTACAAAAAATTTCATATATAATAAAAAAAAAATTCATTACCTGATTACAGCCAACGTATATCGAACGAATGGATACCAAAAAGAGCTGGACTTCATGGATTTCCTGGCTTTGTTTGCTGTTTGTATTGGTCGTTGGAACATTGGCAGCTGGAACTCTGGAAAAACTACATGAAGGTAGGCTTTGATTTATTGCATTATGTTGAATTTTCTCTTATAAATAATAAATGTTTCACTTGCAAAGTTTTCTTAAGTTATATAAGTACTATGCGAGTCATTTAAAATTAATTTGAAAGCATAATTATACCTTCACATTAGTTGAGTATATCATTCAATCAATAGAAAGGTTTTTTTTTATTCTAAATTTAATTTCCAACAATTTAAATAAATAATATAAATTTTATATTTTTAAAAATTAAGAGTCGGTTTAATGAAGAAGATATGAGTATGATTTATAAAATTTTATATAGAACAAATTTGTCAGTTAATAAGTAATAACTTAGTCAAGAATACTAAAATAGTTGAACAAACTTTGAAGGAAATATAATTTCTCTTATGCGAATATTTAACGGGTGCCAAAATATATATTCAAATTCAGTAATTCATAGTGGAATAAAATATTATCATTCACGATGCGTAAATACGAATAGGTGAAATATAATTTTCTCGTAATTTCCTCAACTGATTGACGGTGTTAAATCAAATTGAGCATAATTTTTCAAATATACTAGTTATTCAAATGACAAATTTCTGATTAGATATATAATTTTATTATTTAAGAAAAAAGAAAAAAATAGAATTAACTTTTTTTTCTCATATTTATTCAAATCCGTTTATCAATAAAATTTATCTATTTTTCATTATGAATTCAATGATATTTTTGGAACATTTGAGTCAGTTATGATTAAAAATTAATTATTGATATTTGATATTTAAATTAAATTTAAATAATACATAATCGAGTTAAGTGTAATTGGAAAAAAAAATTGAAACGGAAGTAGTGACAACTGACCACGGAACTTTGATAGCTATTATATCTACACCGGGTCATCCGGTTTATATAATCTTTTCCTATATGTATTCCACTTATGTCTATCACACAAATATTTCTACGCATGCTCACATGTATGTACTTGACATTATCACAAACATATACAATGCAATATTAACATTATGTTTGTTTTTTTTTTTCTCCTTCATTCAATAACAGTGTACACTTGTTCAGTGTCAAAATACACGATAAATTTAATACACATATCTTGACCCTGTTTGTTATACCATTGAAAAAACTCTTCGATCTTCCTCGTTGAGCTGCAGACCCAACATATATTTCATTTTTCTATATTTTTATTTTTTATCTCCACCCCTTGATACTTATATAACGCCTTTTTCATCCATCATCTAGGTGAAAATGAAATCTTGATATTTTGTTGGAAAAAATCTTCATCGTATGAAACAGGCATATCAACTGAACCAATAAACTTAGAGTTGTTGTCTGTACATTCTCACGCGTAGCCACTCAATCCTCTTTGATTTGTGATGGAGTTGCACCCTCATATCCTATTTCAAAACTTATGTAGACATTTTAATATACCTGCTTACTTTTCTCATCATACAATAGTTTATCATGAGTTTGCTTTATTTTTGTTATTCTTCCTATATTTCTCTTATGATTTATCGATTTATAAGTTATTTAAATAATAAATATAGTTGAAACAATAATCAATCAATTTTGATTCTATGAAGCACGAAACGAAAATATAAAGTTGACGAATTATTAGTGACTAATGCGGCTAATGGACAAATAATTGATTTTACTTAAATAAAATATTCGATAATTATTGTCATAAATTAAATTATTGTATTGACATAATAAAATTCTTCGAGAAAAAATAAATTTTTAGAAGATAAAACAAGTGAGCTTGCAGGTGACTACCGCATAATTGACTATTGAATTCTTGGCTCTGTTTCCTGTCTTGTCAGTCACAAATATGTACTCTTATTTTTATATCTGTTTCTCGACCCACTTGGCACATAAATCACTACTTTGCTTTGTTTTGTTTATTTTTTTTATTTTTTAAATGAACAATGATAACTCAGTGAATCTTTAAAAGTTTCTTTGGCTGATTGCTACGATTTGCGGTCAAAAGTTATTTTAATAAATAAAAAAATGAAGAAACTTTTTCTCTCATTTCATGGAGATGGATTTTCAATTTTATACTTATTTTTAAAGTTAAAATAAATAATCAAAAAAACGAAAATAATAAAGTTTTTAAAAAAATTTATATTTAAGTTTATATTTATAAAAGTTTGTTTGGCCATGTATAAAATATAAACTAAAATGAGACACTGAGCTTTTCAACGAATCCTCGAAAGTCCATGTGATATCGTGTTGGCAAACTATAGAAAAAAAAAAAAGCACCTAAAGAGGTTCAAAAGTTTTGAAAAATTCCACTGAAACGACGCCAACGTTTATTCTATGAACAAAAACGGAAATAAAATATAAACAAAAGCAGTTGTAAATGGCAAATTCAAGATAACGATAGTCACGTTTTTCTCGTGTAAAATTAATGTAAATGTAACTCAAAGGCTATCATTACACCGATGTATTGAAAAAATTGTAAAAGGTTAATTCAATTATTTTTATTTCAACTATTTGCGTATACTTGGGCTATTATTAACGTGAAATGAAAAATATAACAATAGATAAGAGGAAAAATAGAAAATGGTTTTATAGCAGTTAATTCGATTAGAAAAAAAGTATTTAGTATTTAGTAACTATAATTTAATGAAAATAATGAAAAACATTTTTCCATTCAGTAAGTACTACTAGAACCATTCAATGACATACACGTGACTGGAATCGCTATATCAACAAAAAAATAGTAAACATTTTTATATCCAAAGCAAAACACAACACACATTGCATTCAATAGTAACACTTTTTTTTTAAATTCGGCAAACCTTTGTATAGAACAACAGAAAAAAAAAATCTTTTCTAAAGTCCGTTAGTTTTATTGCATATTGGTGGTAAAAAAAAGGAAAAAAAAATTTAAAAAATAACAAACAAAAGTTTTTAAAATAAAAACGAGATTGTTAAAAAGTCAGAGGTCATTTAGTGAATGGAAATTTTTGAACATTTGGCGACACAATGAGGGAAAATAGAGAAAAAAAAATTATAGATTTTACCATAGCCCCACAGAATTCGCAACTCTATTTTACTGTCTATTTTTTTTCTATCTATTTTCATCCACACCAATGAACATCACAAGTGCAAATACACACTGGTGTCACAGTGGTACAGGATGTGCATATATGTACATTGTATATATATATAAGCATCAGCGTATAATTCAGTTTTACTCTGAAACGACTCATTTATATGCGTTCGTTTGATTGAATCTACGAACAGTCTTTCATTCTCTCATTTTTATATTTTATCTTTGTCAACTCAACATCCAAAGCATTTAGTTTTCTCTCTATCTTTCATATATTTACGCGATGGCTTTCACCTCTTTATATACTCTAAACCTGGCCTATCCCCCTCAAAGCGGTTAGCTGTTTCAATTTCCTCTTACCACACAAAACTGAAAGGTGCATCAACCGAGCCCTATCTCATCTCTTTTGCCTATCGTTTATTATAGCTTTTTTATTATTATTATTATATTCATCAAAACTGGTGGAAAAAATATAAAAAATTTTAAATACGAAAAATAATGTATATTTCATAGTCATCGTCGTCAATGACAGCCTCAATGGTTTTTCCAATGAAAACATCAAGTCCATTTCTCTTTGCATAAATTTTCTCTGCATTGAAAATTTATGTATTATATACAGCATCAGAATTCATTGACAATACAAAATATTGTTGTGTTTGCTGGACATTCAATTTGAATGAATGTATGTCTGATGTTTCACTGTAAATATATATTCATTGCTTAGTGGCAATATGTTATATGTAGGCATATATGCACTGTCAATCAATCAGCTTCGAACATATATATTATAATTGACACATTTGCTCAAGATATATGTTCAAATTAACACAACTGGATCTTACATATTCGGTAATACCTACCTTGGTAATACTGATAATGACCAGTAATCTATACTTATTGACAGTTAAACCTGAGGTATAATTGTCTAGAGAAGCTTATTGTCTGACTAAACAGTACACACTATGGTGATGTGCTTACTCATTATCATGAAATTCAATTGTCAAACGAGGGCAATCGTATACTCAAGTCAACTTGTATTGTCACATGGACATCTTGATTGGCTATATCTGGTGAATATTTCATAGACAATTTTATCTCTCTCTAAAATGCTTCACATTCAATTCAAATACACTATTCAAACATCTATAAGTCCATATCAATATACATATCTCAACAATAAACTAAAATTATCATATATTTTTTTTTTTCTAATTAGTTGCTGTGTTTAAAAATATTTTTAATAAGTTATAAATTTTGTATAATTTTAAGCAAAAGCAGCTTTAAACTTTTGCAACCGCAACACTCAGTTTGTCGAAAAGCGTCTGCAATCAGCAATTCAAGTTTAAATAGAAAGAAAAAAAAATATATATATATATATATATATTCTTTTTTAAATTATAAAAGTTTTAGATATTCAAATGATATTGCATTTATGCAACTTAAAAAATCTAGCATCAAATAAAAGTATAGTTAAAAAAGAAAGAAAAAATAATTATTTTCAAACCGTCAGTATTTTTGTTTTCAATATTATTTATTTATTTTCAACTAAATTAAAAATTTTCAATGATGCTTTTAAATTAGAGAATATATTAATTTTGTTAATTTTTTATTTAAATATAATTTACCCCATTTTATTTGGAAATGAGCAACGCATTGACCCGGGATATTCATGATAGTACAATATGTAGCTAAATGACAAGAAGGGTAAAATCAATGAAGGGTATTGTTTAGAGACATTATATTCTGTAGGGTGATAACTGATAAGAGAAGTGTAGAAGAGAAAGTCGACCAGGTGTCGATACATAATCGAGAGGTTGCTTGTCATCAAAGTGCCGGGTCGTTTATACATCACGACAACGAGACACATTGGGGATCCTCGTTAGAGCAAAAACGTGCGAGATGATGGATGGATGCTAAATTGCATTAATTAAATTCAGCGTGACAGCCTTAAGGGGGTAAAGAGTAGATATATATAATACGCGTTCGTTTGGTGTATATAGCTTTCATATAGCAAGGCTAAATGTTCAATGTGCTTGATCGTAGCATGAGTTTCCATTTAACCGGACATGATAGCCGCATAGTCGGTATGCGTTACTTCGATGATTACAATCCCTTTTGATACAACTATATCATCACTTGTATCTAAGCTATAGCTAGTCGCCGTTAAGACATGCACACCTGTTTTGGAAATAACATAGAAAAGCTTTCGTTAATCCAACTGAGCGATCGTCATCAGCAAGCTAATTGTATTTTCTCAATTGGATATCATATTGTCACACCACTGCTTGCTGGATAAAGGGTTATTTATTTAACTGAATAACAAAACTTTACTTTTTTTTCTATGAATGAACATATAAATTTCACACGTGACGCTGCAATATAATTTCCGATCGAGGAATTCATTGGCTTTGAGTATATGAGTATTTGTTTTTATGAATGTTGAAGTTGAAGCACACAAAATCAACATGGAAAGAGGACAGTGAATTTATGATGATTCTTTTGTATTTTTTTTTTTTTTTTTTTTCGTTATCAAATGAAGCTATTAAGTCTAAACGAGAGAGCTATTAAATTTACGGTACCCACCGTATCATCAGTGAGACCTTGATGGTAAAGGTTGTGGTTACTTTTGAAATAATGTTTGAGAATAAAAAAAATATAAAAAAAGGGTGTGAGGATGTAACATGTGTTGCCAAATAAGTGTAGGATACGCAACGTGGATATTAAGTATAATTTAGTGAGGTCCGAGTTGTGTCTTTTTCGTTTTTCAAAGAGTCGAGAAGAAGACATTAGTATCATTTCTTTTGAAACTACCAGCTGTGGTTTTTATCTCCATCATTTTATTATATTTATTATTTTTATTTCTTTATTCACTAGATTTTAGTCTTTCGCTAAATATTTTGGTATATAATATTTGAAAATAGTTTTTTTTTTGAATGATATTAAAAATTCATAAAAAATTTTTCATATATTTTTTATATTAAAAATGTTTTACACTTTTTAGCATTAATATATTATATTAAAAGAATAAACTTATTCGTCATATTGCAATATAAAAATAAAAAAAGATATATACTTTGACTCTGAAATACCAATGAATATTTAATACTTTGTCTTGTGAAAAATAAGAAATCTGTTTTTCTTTTATTCGTTCGATATTGAAGCGTATGAAAATCTTCAGTGCTTTTACGCATAGAGTTTTCGTCCGATGATACCTCGTATAATATTTCTACATACAGTGTCTGCCATCGTTGGATATCTTGGTGAAACTTCTATATGCGAACGTGCTCAAGAACGATCAGAAGTTTTATGGAAATTATACGAGGGATCAAGTTCTTCGCTAGCGCATTTATAGTACCACGACCTATAAGTCTTTGGTTGTACGTGCTAACACTTGGTCGAACGTTTATTCTCAGCTCGTATTCGTATCGACCATCCTCTTATTTTTTTTTCTATATATTTTCTACTTCCGAAGTATATACTTGCTTGCATTCACCTTATATAGAGACAACCCTTGACATTTTTCTATTTTTATTGCACATTTTTTTGTGAATTTTTATATCAACATCATATCCTTATCAATAAAAATATTATTTGAATTTTTCAACTTTATACAAGTTACTCACTATTTTGATGTAATACAGTTTTTTTAATTTTTAGTATTTAATGGTTGATGTAAAATAGTTGATAAGAAAAATGATCCTTTTGCGTATAATAGGACACTCAGTGTTTTTCTTTAAGAGTTTATTTATTTTATTATTTTTTTTTTTGCTTTTTAAACTGAAATAATATATATCTACTAGAGTTACGTGCTTATGCATGAAAAATATTTTGAGTATCTTTTGTGAATTTTATCTTTCACAAGTTCTCAACCAACTTTGGCTTTGGAAAACGAAATGTTGAATTTGCGCTTTTAGACATTTTACCATCGAATTTCTGGTCGTCTCACGCTCACTTTCCATAAGGTGCTCACTTTATTTTCTATATTTTCTTTTTATCTATTTTTTGTTTACTTTTTTTACTCTTACGAAAAAACTGCTAGCAGATATAGGGGATACAAATAAAAAAACGAAAAGTAGACGCAGGCAGAAGCTTTCGGAAAGTGCAAAAAGCATTGGTCCCCGAGATCTCATGAAATTCTAAACTATTTCAATGAAATGGGATTTGCTGTTCGTCGCTTACGAGGACGCAATGTGCTTTTCTGTGCTTTTCTTCTGTCTCTTGTCTTCTTCTTCTTCGGTTTATACCGCAGTCGAGTTAAGAAAGCCACGAAACTGCAAAACTCGCAGACTCATCTTATCCCTTTGTTCTAATATTCTTGTGATTTTTTTTTCCTCTTTTTTTTACGAGTGAAAACGGAAATAAAAATAAAAAATATATAAGACTATCTATTCTACTCTTGTATTATATTATTTTATTCTCTGTAATAATATACTTTTCTTTATATCCCTAACATTTATAAATTTTTTTGTCTTAGTATTATTCTATAATTATAATTATTTATTCTTCCAAATTGTATAGTTAATTCTTAATGAACTACAATTTACAAGAATTAAATTTCATGGAAATCATTCTCTTCAATGACTTAATCTAAAACGTACGAAAAAAACAACACTTATCATCTGATCAGTGCTATTTATGAGCGATCAATTATTATTGGACCTTGGTCTGTCGTGACTCTATCATCCAAAATTCATAATGATCCCTGAGCATGGCATATGAAGGCTGAAATGTTGATTTTCTACCCTTAAAATAAATAATGTGCAAAAATAAAAAAACTACATAAAAACATATTGAAAATTGATTATTCTATAAATAAAAAATATTATCAACATAAAGCTCAATATACATATATAAAAATATGTTCAATTTGTCAAGTGAGACAGTTAGGTCACGTAATATTTTTAGTTCATCATTGAGACAGGTAGTATAGTGGTGGTGGTGTTAAGGTATCGCGGACCTACGTAAATTCAGACTCATGGTGTACTCCATGGTTTTCCAATGTTTCTTTACATTCGAATGTGTTCCTGATCACATCTGGTGGGTCTGAGTTTACCGTTTCCCGGTATCGCGAATAATCGCGAAAATCATGTGAGTAAGATAGATAATAATCCAAGGGTGGTGCTGCTTAAGGGACGGTCGAGAGTGCGGATTGAACAGGCTATTTGGGTATACATGTATGTTGATAAAGATGTACTCCGAAACATTCGTGCACCATCATCGTGGTGCTGGTGATCGCGTTTCTGTTGGAAAGAGAAGTTAAGGGGCACTAGGAGAATAAACGAAATAGAACGAATGTTACCGAATGAAGCCGATAAACCTGTGAGTTTGTATTCGACGCGCGGCATTAGTACAACAACAGTCGTACCGCGGCCTCTGACGAGGGTGGTTTTTCTAGTACTCCGTAATTTGAATTACTACTGTACAAATGTGATGGTTTTTCATATTTATTTATTTTCTTGAAATTCAATTTATTTTATTATTATAAACTGTACAGTTGTGAACATCGACAAATCAAATATTTTTAATTAACGAAAAATAAAAATATATATCGGAAAATGTGGAAGCGGTAGTGTTTGTTTGCCTGAAAATCAACGTTTATTATAGTTTTTTATTATTGTTTGTTAAACGGATGTGATCACTTTTGGAGTAACATATTTTTTTTTTTTCCTATACATTCAAACAAATTTGCATTGGATATATTTTGGCTGATTGTTGTTATTATGTATTGAGTGGAAAACTATTTTCATGATATTACAAAATGGAGTAATAAGTAAAAATTTATTTGGGGAAAATAAGAAAGTTAAAAAAAGAAAGAGAAATATAAATATTGATATGATGCTGAGACTATTGAGTTTTTAAATGATGCACTGGAAATAAAAATATTTTATTAAGACATTGAAACATTTTTTTATCATTTGTTGATATGAAAAAAATGAGTAAATATTAAAAAATTCGTTGGGAATACAATCTTGTCGTATTTAAAGACTCAGAGTCACCCTGAACAAACTAAATTATTCGTTGTCGTTATAATATTTTTTCACGATTTATACCTGTCAGTTTGTATATTCTTTGGCGTCTTAAGTCCCAGAGTTAAGGTTGTGGTAGTAGAAGAATTTCTTTGTCCTCGAAGGGCACATACTGTATATGTGATGAAAGGAAGAAGAGAGATAGTAACTTGTGCATGCTGAGAAGGGGACCAAACAAGCATAAAAAAAACTAAAATAAGAAAGACGGATTCGATGCACTTTTTCATTTGGTAAAAAAAAAAGTAGGAAATTACAACAATATAGGTCTGTTGAGAAACTTTCGACGAGGTCGATATCATTCAAGGTTCAAAGAGGATGTATCTATTTCTCATCAAGACGGTACAAAAATCTTAAAACTCTTGAAATTATATTCTAAAATACTCCAGACATATAGCAAATGTCTAATAGCATAAACAAAGTTAAACAAGGAATGACAAGGGCAGAGTGAAAAGAAGGAAAAAACAAGTGTTTGTGTGTGTTTCGATTAATTATTATCTTTCATTTTGGAGTAAAGTTTTGGAGTAAAAAAAAGATAATAAATAAATAATCTGAATCGTTGGATAAAAAACAGTCATGATGAAAAAAAGTGTAGAGAAGATGAGAAAGAGTGTAATGGTAGTGTTTAAAGCAGCTGTACTTGCAGCTGTCTTGGCTGAAATTTTGGGACCGGCTGATGCCATCAGGCCAGCCGGCTCTCATCCTGGCCATGCTTATTTCGAACAGCCTTGTTGTGGACATTCACATTTACGACATCACAAAGGTTAGAATTCATCTCAATACCCAAGTTTCTACGAATTCAAGTCACCCAATTTTAATCCCCTAATTTTTGTTATGTCGTTCAACTTTGTATGTGTATACATACTGCATCAATTATTAATGTATGTCATATTTTTTGTTATTTCTTCGAAATATAATTTATTTCGTTATCAAAAAATTTGTGGGTCTTTAAATATTCTACTGTATTTTAATGACGTTTGTACTTTTCTACACGCCATCCGTCTGTACACGTGTATGCTCAAATATCGTGCGCGTTGACGTTGTTGTCGTTGTCGTTTGGTATGTCACGCGTGATCGACCTGTCACCCTGAGGCTGTCAGAATTTCGGGGTGTTACGCTCGGTTGAATTCAGAACTTTTTCGATACTCTGAATTTGATTGGTTTTATGGCCAAAAGATTTATCGACTTACAGCAGAATAAAAGTTTGGTTCTCGGATAGGCAAAAAAAGAAACAAAAAAAAAAGTTTTATTCCATTTTACTATGTTCCTTGTTTTTTAGTGGTATAAAATGCCAGGTAAATTGTGCAAATTTCGGAAAATAGAGTATACATATAGATGTAAGGAAATAGCGGTCAATGAAAAAGATATAGAATAAATGTGAAAAAAAAAGGATAGGATAAAACTGAAAGCCCGTTAGCTCGGTGGTTTTTCCACGCGATATTACCGGAGGGCTTACAACGACCGGGACTGACTTCATTACGTACCGAGGAACGATCGAAAGGAATGTGGAATGGTCGGTCTACCTCTGTTGGTCTCCAAGCTCACTCTCTACTATATAGAGTCCAGTGCGAAATAAACCTTGTGCGTTACGTTGAGCACATATAAAACGATGAATCTGCTAGCTTGTATAATATATACACATATAATTTGTGAATGTATATACTGTCTGTGAATATATTCGGACTATGAGAATACTCCTCTCACTTGGCATGTCCTTCTTCTTCGCTTTATCGTCTATCATACATGTTCACATACATACATTGTACCATGTATAGCCTCCAGGATATGTTATGCCCACTATATTTTATGCATGTACTTTATACATATGTATGTACACTCATTCTATATATACTATATGATAGATCCCTCAGGATTACTCTATATACAGCCCTCACTTTTTTTTTTTTTTAATTTTTCTTTATTTCTATTTTTACTTTCACATTTCGCAAACATTTTTTTTTTTTATTTTGCATATAAAAAACGAGTATATTTGTTCAGTGGTTCTATTAATAAAATTCTAAACTCATATAAAAAAACATAGAAAACCTAAAATAAAATTGGGCTATATTGAAATCAAGTTTTCATTAATTTTCATATTCAATTAAATTTTTATCTTTTTATATTTGAATGATTTAAAAATTAATTTGAAATGAAAAAGGTAGATTTTTTTTCAACTCAATTTATAAATAAATTGTTGAGTAATTCAAAAAGTTTATTACTATTATTATGAGTGTTGGTATTATCAGTATAATTTTTAAACGACTTGCAGCGAATATTTGAGCTTCATCAACATTTATGATTTTTATGATTTTCATAACGGTATTTCGATAATCCACTGAGAATCCAATGGATTTACAAATATATTAAGTTAACGATATGCCATGGGTAAATATAATATTGAGTTCTTTCTTTTCATTTTATTTTTGTCGCTTGCAAATAATAAATACGTTATTATCACTGTAGTTTACCGAAGACGTTTCTCGGGAATCGTTGTTATCATCTATATGAGTATTATTAGTGAACATTCAGCAAGTATGTTTGAGAGTCTTTCTATTCCCTCATAAAATTCTCGACATAACTTGCAATGCTATAGTATGTATTGTGTATCTTCAATTTCAAATTTCTACTAGCTTAACGGATATTAATTCCGTCTTACCGTGATACAAACTGATGTGCATTAATCCAATTAACACTAGCATTGCGTAAGTCATTATCACTATACATGCTTTAATACCACGTGTATGTATAAATTGCAGGTTGAATTTTTACATTACATAGAATATTATTTACCTTTTGAAGAACAATTTGATTATTGATTTTTTTTTTCTTTAAGCCGTATTGCAAAGAGAAAATAACTTATTTTTATTTCACGTTTTTTTTTTTTAATAATAGCCTTATATATATTGCAATAAAAACTTTTTATTGATTCTTTGATTCAAACGTATTTTTCTATTTTTTGATAATATTATAGCAAGAAAAAGAAGTAAGAAAATTACAGTTAAAAAAAACTACAATAAAAAAAAAGTATATATATATATAAGCCAAGAGAAAAATTATATACATATAGCCAGGATAGATTAAAAAGTTTTTTAGTTTATAAATAAAAAGTGGAGTAGCATTTGTTTATTTCATCTTTGTGATTTGTTCGTGGAAGTAAATTATATCTCAATGTAAATTTCCAATTCACTCTTAAACTCTCGGATACATAAGCTACTTTTTTTTTCTTCATCATACAACTCACTATATAAATTTATACCCAAGTATTGCAAGCGCCAAGTGAAAATCTTCGAATGGTGTTTGTAGAGGGTAAAAAAGATATGGACGTTGATGAAGTACGGGTTTAAATTGTACGAGTGTGCACAGGGATAATATAAATGAAAGAAAAAGTTTAGAAGAAATAAAATGAAGTAAGAATGCGAAAGACAGAAACACTTTTGAAAAAAAAAAAAAAACAAAGAAAGAAATGGAATACTGAGACGTGCCGGAGTTTCCCCTTTGGTCAACTTAGATACCTTAAGATTTTCGAGATTAAAAGCTTCAAGAAACGTCTATTTTACGTTTCTTTTTGCTCTTCGTTCTTCACTATATACTTATAAAGAGACTCTCTAATGAACGACGACATTGGCTTCTGTCAAGCTTAAACGTTAAAAAAAATAAAAAAACAATATCTTATATACCACGCGTTTTAATATTGAGAAACTTCATTTTAATAACATTTTATAGAATAAAAAATCATAAACTTATCGTGATTTTTTTCTTCGTTATAACAGGTTTTTTGAGTAGAAATTTCTTTGAAAGTTTTCCAAAGAGTCTTCCTTCACTTCGCGTTCTCCTTTTTTTTTTATTTTTCGCAACGTCATAAGTGGTGAGAAGAAAAAAGATCGTAGGCCCCTTGAGAACTCGTCGTTGACCACCTCGCTGGTTATCCATATACGTTTCATACTTCCAAAGTTCTAAACGATAAAAATGATGACTAGATAAGCAAAACAACCGATATTTTTTAGAGTTGATATTTCCAGTGATAAGTAAAAGAAGAAAAATAATAAAGTTAATCAAAACAATGTTAAAAACTTTAGATAAATTAAAAAAAAAAGTGTGTCACATGTAAAATAGATAAAAATAATTTTTCTATCGGTTGGAAAAGAATTACAGCTAAGTACTTTTGAATCACGATCCGGAAAAATCCTTTCTCTTCATAGTATTTATACTCGAGAAAAAAATATAAATATAAAAAAAAAAACACTTTGTAGTTGGTATGTAAACGAACCCGGTAACTGAAACACTGCAAGGGATCGAGACAAGAGCCGCCAGCGTGAAAACATGGTATACGGGAAGGAATCTGACTTTTTTTTTGCCTGAAGGCTACAACACTAGAAGAAAGAACATAAAAAAATACAAAGACTCATGTAATGAGCATGCAGTACAATGCTATCGTGATACAAGCAAATCCCGATTTTTTTTGCAAACTAAATACAAAAATAAAAAATCCAACGAGCCAAAAATTCAGAAAAAAAAACTAGCACCACCTTTTTCTTACTTTATTCGTTTTTGATATCTCTATTTATTTCTCTTCGTTATCTTAAAAGTCTTTAAAAGACACACCGATATCGTGGCGTTGCAGGAACTGACGTTTTTTCATTTTTTTTTCATCAACGAGTCTAGGTGTTTGAGAGAAGGGATGGCACTAGTAGGAAATTGAATCATGTTTTATCTAAAATACCGATATCGAGAATAAAAGAACGAAAAAAAATGACAACGGACAGACTTGCTCCCCTTAGAAGAAAGAAAAAAAAAAAAAAAGGTTCATCGTACAGTCATCAAAAAAACCTTCTGGTCTTCTTGTAAACCTTCTAGTAAATTGATACAAATATAGCGTGTAAGTTATAGAATATAGAAGCACGTGTTCATAAAAAATTTTCTGATAAAGCTGACGTGTTTCGTGACGCATGAATTTACATTATCTCATATCACTCAATTCTATATACACATAGATTATTTTGTATGCTATTGAGACTCGACATGTAATACTAAGAAGTCTGGCATGTGATAATCGATATAGCTATAGTGTTAAACAGAGCAAAATAAAAACTAAATTTTCTATTAGTATATGTATTTGATTACATGAAAATGTAACAGATGTTTTTTTTTTCACATCATCAGTTGCTTTTTTTGAAAAAATAAAAAAAAAACAACAAAATAATCTATAAGACCTCAAATTGAATGATTTAGTTCTCGTTCTAAATGCAGAAAGTGAGCAAAAGAGCTATGAGGTTTTAAGGGCGTTTGCACGAAAAAAAAACAGTATTATAACAGTAACCCATGGGGGTGATAGTCAACAGGGCCAGTTAATGCTTTGTAATGGTCGACCGATGTCGCCCGCTGGGATCGTCCCCCATTTAACGACCTGTACCAGGCGTAACACGACCGCACGGCCCCATCAAATCCGATTCCATGTACAACCGTGTGGCCCGGTGGACATCGAATCGCGCCAAACCATCCAAGCTAAATGTGACCTTTATATTAGAGTATTTTATAATTCAACATTATACCAAATGCACCAACAGTACATGTCTAATCATTGAGCTTGTTTAGCTTGTCTTTTCTGTAAATTATGTTTCTACACTTGATTCCTACTGTTATTAATTCAAAATTTAATTCTTTCAAAGTTTTTTAATTTAATGTTGATTCATCAACACCTGAGACTTGGTGCTTCATATATATATACTTATATTAACAATTTGTAACAATTCAAAAGTTTTGATTTTGTGAAAGTATAAATTTTATTAACATCAAGTCCTTTCATTAGAGAAACATAACAGTGACACTAGGATTCCTTAATTGCTTCGTAACAAGCAATGTTAGCACTTGGTAACAATTTTAGCTTAGCTATATGTACGATGATAGTTAGTTTTAACTTCCCATTCCTAAATCTCTAGTATTCTAAAAACCTTTATCCTTTGTGTTTTGGAAAACCATAGCCAACAACACATCAGCGTCATCATCAAGCCCACACTGCCAATCTTTCTCTGTCGTTTTACAATGTAACACAAAGTGATTAGTCAGGTAATACTTGCTGCATATACTCTTCTGTTATAATGTTGTACACACTGGAGCTATAGGTGCTTCGAAACTAAAACTTCTGCACGCGTGGTTTTGCCTTAGTCTCTTGCATCACCAATGCACATCGGTAACTCTATTGGATCTGATACGGGTGTACTATGTACATGTATGTATGAAAGTGTATACATTGAAGCTTAACCACAAATGCTTTTCCAAGTGCAACTATATCTTCAATCGATATTATATGCATACATGCTGAACAGTCCAGCTTGAAATTCCGGATGTTATATGCTATCAACATACAGACAACCTGCTATCGATTGACGTGATATTGAATTTTATTATCATACATTCATCACCGATATCAATAACAGTTGTTATGTCAGTATTACAGTTAATTATCTAAAATATCAATACACTATAGCTACGTCGATAGAGAATTAGCGGGTTATATAATGGCATATTTGTTTTGAAAATTAAATAACAATATTATTCCTAATTTTTTTTTCATTCTTTCATTAGTTTTGATGCTTTGATGCTCATTTATATCTCACAAATTAATGAAAAAACAGAATTTCTGCGACAGTATAGATTCAAGTTTCAAGCATCCATGAAGTTGGATATTAATTAAACTTCCCTATCTTTCACCTGTACTACTAAGTTTCTCATCTTCACGTTTTACGATTATCCAATTTGGTGCACAAGCTCAAATGGTCATCGTTCAATATCCATTCATCCTTGTACTTTTGACTATAGTTAAGTACTATTCACATTTTACCCATATTTTCATCGCAGTTCTATTTAATTTATTCAGAGTTTATCATTTCTTTTTTAATTGTTTTTTATGGACTAACAAACTTATTTAATTTATATCACCATTTGATTTTGTTTTTACGTGACAAATCGATTGGAATTAAATAAAAAAGTTTGATGTTTCATTACAAGGGTGTGACTATTATACGAATAAAGTTAAAATAAAAGGGGAGAATTTAGAAAATGAGAAAATAAACGATGAGGAAAACGATATTCTGGATAAGAGTGGTAGACAAAATAAAATAACCGAGGTGCAAGAAGAAATGTTGAATTATAAATTAAATCTCTAAAAGGTTAAAAGGAAAAAAAAATATTACTTTAGCTTTGCTTCGAGAAATTTAAGATTATACTTTCTTGATTGTTAATATTAGTAATCATAAAACAATTCGACAAAAACATTCAGTGGAAATAAATTTGTTAAGAAAATATGTCACAATAGTTTCCATCACTTTTACTACTCCATCAACAATTTTTTGATTATTCACAATCAGCAAGTACGTCAGCAATTGTAGGGGTCTATATTTAAAATGCCACTTGTGTTTCTGTATATCACCACCGAAAAAAAAGGGTAGTTTTTTATGAGGAAAAAAAAAAAAAAACGGAAAGGATAAAGATAAAGAAAATGAGTCAAGTTTGGTAGAAGAAAACGAGGAATGAGAAAACTTTGGACTCGACGGTAAATAACTGGATTTAATTAAATTACAAATTACATCCCAAACTCAAGTGCTTTTACTATTTTTTCTTCAACCAGTCAGGTGTATACGCGTTCACGAGTCTTTAAGAGTTTCAGGGTGTTGAGCATTGAGTATCCACAGGGTTAATTCATGTACGTGCTAATGCATATACACTGATGTACAATATATACTCTGACTTTAACATACGATAATTTTTACGAAGCTCTTTCAGCTATAGGCTACTGTATATATCGTCTAGCACTACAAATCCAAGCTGGTATAGCATCATAAATATAATTTAATTGCTTTTTTTTTTTAATGACTTTGAAAACGTGGATAAAATTAAAATTATCAAATTGGTCGTGACATGTGACATTTGAGAGAAAATTAACTCAAATTTAATTATTAAATAAAATAAATTAAATCTAAAAATATCAAATGGGAATTACTATTTAAAAAAAAACTAACAAAAACGAAAAAGAAAAAATATAATATAAAGTTGATAAATTTTAAATAGAGATGATTGAAAATACAATCTGTGATAAAATCTGTTTTTAAGAAGAAGGATTTTAACTGAATTTTTTTTTTATTCTATAGTTATACACAATACGAGTGTAGTGATTATGAGTGTGCACGCGAAAAAAACTAAAATTATGATGTAGTAAACAGACCAAAAAGAGTGTAGGAGAAAAGCATAAGATGGCAACTTTATTAAAAGTTTCGTACCACTTTTTCTCGGATGTTGAAGCGGCAAAATTAAGATATCGTCGACTTTCTTTTTTCTCCCCTCTTGGCAAACTATTCAAAAAAATAACTTTTCCATCGTGCAAAGTGCTTGAAGGTATATTTTCTCATTTGCTTTAACTACACTTGGGTATAACATAAGGTGTTCATGTCTTAGCTTTGGTGTATGTTATAAAATTGGTGGGACCGAGTTAAAAGTTAGACTGCAATGTGAATTGCAAACATTCAACATTTTATTATTTTATTGTTGTATAACATTTTTTTTTCTTTTACTGGGCAATTTTACTTTGTCATTGTAATGGTAAAATATTTGAACATTATATTTTATTGATCCAGAAAAACGTCGAGAAATTCGAAATAGGGGGTAGAGGCTTCTCAAATATCATCCACGAATGCAAATTTATTCGACCCTCTATAAAAATTTCCATTCTTGGGCTGTGATGAGATTAATTAAATCTTTCGTATCAAAAAAATCATTTTTGATGTTGGCATAACCATCAGAATCAAACTCTTGAATAAAACAAATATACTTTTCTAAATTTTATTCTGATAGAATATATTGATCGAATGAAATAATTTTAATATAATTCACATATATATATGCAGATTTGACAGCTAAAATATGAGTATAAATTTATCATTTGATTTATGACAAATATGTATATTGGTGCTGATAATGAAATGTACAAGTTTTAATGGAATTATATAAATAATTTAGGTTTACCAAAAACTGACAAAAGCTTGACCGAAATTTTCCACCACGTATTATCTCACATGTTAACTTTTCGACTTGCAGTTGATCAATTTAAATAATCAAGTTCCTTTGTTTCTATATATTTAATTATTTTTTTAACTGCATAAAACATTTAAACTAAAAAAAAAAAAAAAAACTTAATTGCTCTAAATTTTATTATTGTTGGATGAAAATTTAAATTTTTAAATGTTTGGATTTTAATGTAATTAATTTGGCATGATAGTAACACAATGACCGCCATTTGAAAATGAGACATTTAAGTAATGCAATAAAGCAAGCAACATTTGCTTGAATGTCGTTTCATAGAGTGTATTGTGTTGCGTTTTAGATAGCCGTCGAGCAAAAAGCAAACGCGTGACGTTCTGGTATAACGATCGTTCTCGCCCCAGCCAATCTATTCTCCATCCTCTATTTTTATTTTTGGTCGGTGTTTATATGTCTATGTATGCGCATACTCGGTTTGAAAACCCATACGATACGATGATGGCGTCAGCGTGCACATCTCTTCACCTTTTTTTTTATTTTTTTATATTATTTAACTGTACATGTATACAACAAAACTTTAACACATTTGACAGATACAATAGAAGATAGAAACCAATTCACAATAGAGCTTCACAGAAACAAGTATATATCTATAAAATCCAAGCCAACAACCAACTTTACGATCATCTTTCAACAAATCCATTCTATATACCACACGTACAAACTCTAAAGATTATGTGTCTCAATTTTCGTCTAGCCTCATTTCTTCAATTTTATATTTCTCACTTTTTACTTTTTGCCATTCAACATCTTGATTGCAAAAAAGAAAAAAAGTCAAAAAAAAAATAAATATATATGTATATACTTGGTCCAGGTGAAAGGTGCGATAGCTTAATCAAGCATAAAAAAACACACCTTTACAACACCTTTTTAGTGGGCTAAAAATAGAAAAAAAAAAAGAAAAATATTTTTCTTTGATCCTTCACAGCTGCTTAGGGGTATAGTATAGAGAAGACAAGTAAAATTTTAGGGGTTTAAAGCTATTGAATGTAGTTCCATTGAAAATATAATGTTAATCATTCATAATAGTTAGTGTACTAATGAAAAATTCAACAATTTCTGCAATGAAACACCCAATTTCACTTCAAACTGCACTAGAAATTTCGACTTTGTGTAATAATTTACCTAAGTTTATTTTTATCACACTAAAATAAAGCTGCTTTCATGTGCTTAAATTTTGTATTTTGAGCTTATTGATGATTTTATCATAAACGTATTTAAAACAAACTAATTATCTATGAAAACAATCGACAATTACCGAAAATCAATTATCTTTCAATACAATTTTATCAATAAATATCTAGATCAAGTATTTCTACTATTTTCAATCAAATCTACGAGGATATAAATAAAGAAAAAAAGCGCAAACAATGTCTCAGCTGTACATATGTACAATGAAATACATGTATAAAATAAAAAATAAAAAAAATGTACATGTCACTGCATACTGCTAGCTTGAATATATATCAACTAGAGTAAAAAAGAAAAGTTCACTTTACGAATTATCTTGGGATTGAGATAACACAGTGATGGGACCTTGGAGACGTTCAGTGTGTCACTATTCCAGACAGTCCCAGAAAACATTTAAAATTAACTGCATTTACTTTATATTTTTAAATTTCAATTTTTTTTCTTATCTCACAGTTGGCATATTGAAAAGAGAAAAAAAAAAATAATAAGTTTATGGACATCTTGAACCAGTTTAGTTTACATAGAAATTTCAATTTGCAAAATTATATAGGTAGAAATTGTTCTCAGAGGGCATCTCTTGATGAGAATAGTGTTCATGAGACGCCTACTAGTATTCACACGTAAATATTCATGAAAACCCACTCTTGACTAACATTTCATCGAAGCTTAAACCTACTAGATCGAAATCGCCAGAGTCTAATGAAGTTGTTGTCTCAAGTCGTTGTGCCGTATATGGTGCACGAGGACTTTGACTCTTCAATCATAGTTAAATGATTCGATCCTTTCTCCTCCCTTTTGACGTAGCTTTAGTGGTTCAATTGATATCGTGTCTTTTTATTTTCTGTTTCTTTGTCTTTCGCTCGGTGTTTTTTATTTTTATTCTCACACTAAGATATACGGACCATAGCGTTTTCCTCTTGTTAGCCAACAACTATATATACCAAATAACCTGAAATATTTTGATGTCTTATTTACCATTATGGAAACGACGGATGCGTCAGTTTAGTTTATTTGCGGTTGTCGGCAAACCAAAGAGAAATACAAGAGAAGAGTAATATGATGGAAAGAGAAATAAAAAAAGTAGAGTCATAAATTATTGCTGGTTTACACTGCTTGTGTATAACTTTGTTTTGTTTTTTTATTTTATTCAGTAAAATCAAATCGAGCTAAAATTCTCTTTCCTTTTTTCTTGTCATTTTGGCCAAGTCGACATGCCAGAGCGCCGAAACATGCCAGCAGGTAGGCGGAACGTTTTGGATCAGCAAGTTTTCTGGCTTCACGGTTATATGAGAATTTATCTTGTCAACAACCATCAGGTTTACTAAGTCTGCTGATATTTAAAATTTACGAGTTATAAATTTTATAATTTTTTTTATCACGCAGAATTTAACACACTAATCAAATTTTTTGTTTTCAAAATAATTCGAATTACTTTTTTAAACATTTTAAAAATAGTCATGATTATATATGTGTTTGTTTATATTTTAAATTACATTTTTAATTATTCTGTAATTTATGAGCAACACTGTCGTTGAAAGAGCAACAATAACGGCTTGTTAATAAATGAAAATTAAAAATTTAACAATTTAAAATCCTGCAGTTTACTGTATATAACCAATGGGTAAATGAAATTATTGATGAGTTATAAAATATTAATGATAGTATTCGAAGTATAATTTTATTTTCCGAGTATAGAGTAACAGTTTATACGATGCAACATATTATATGCATGTTTTTCAACGGATGCATCGAATTTCTGGTCGTAGTTGTTGAGCTTTTATAGGATATCATAAAGCCACATGTCCATGATATTGTTTAACACGGGGTTACAATAAAATTTTTCATATGCTAAACTTGCACGAAGCTAAACACATTGTTCTGACATCATTCAGTCATTAATGCATATAGTAAAACACCTTCACTATTTTTTGCTTTTTTTCACTCTATTTTTACCACTCCACTAATGGCACAGGTGCTAAAATAACCATCACCATCAACTCACAGTATGCGACGGTTCAACAGCTGGAAGTGATCCTATATTTATTTATTCCCGGATGTTATACATAGATACAGATAGTTAAAAGCCTTTAACAGGATATTCGCACGACAATTTCACCCACGAGATATTAGCAAATGTCCACACATATAAACAAATCCTTTCAACACTTCTATACCTTTTTCTTTGATATAATAGATTCATACTTTAAATTCAAACCGACAAATTTAAACTGCAAAGACTAGTGAAATCGTCGTTTCAATGGTGATAATACAAATTGTATTTTGCAATCCATGAATGTAGAGCAATACTCAACTAAATTCTACGTTGTCTAGGTGATCTTTGTAAATTATACATAAAAATGGACGTTAAAGATATACGTATAATGCAAGTTTACACTTTCGAATGTTAGTGAAAATCTATGGTGATATATGTGTTGAACATTGTAACACATTAATCTTGATCTTATCTCATATGTTCCCACACGTTTCAGCAGTGAAGAATATTTATCCTCAAACAAGCCACTGATTGATATTCTAGATTGAGTGTGAATATATTTATTTTTTCTTTTTTTTTTTTTTTTATTACTTGTCTAATTTTTTTTATGGAGTATATATGTAAAAAAGAATGATGATAGAAATAAAAGGAAAAAAATAAAAACTGATTGATCTGTACGTTAGAAAGACATATATATTCAATTTCCGAATAAACCTCAATCAGTACCTCAAGTTTGCTCACGTTATCAAGCTACTAAATGATTTTCTCGTTCTCTTGTTACATCCGTGACGTAAATTCGGATAGAATTCTAATCCAAATTCGTTTGGGGTAACCCAAGAATATATATATACGAGAGATATCGTCTACCTTCCGACAAACCCACTACTGTCTTGTTCTGACAACTCTGTCCTCTCCTATATATACAATCTTGCTTGTGACAATATAACTCTGTGGCTGAGTTAAAGCCTTCGGACGCTTTACCAGAATCCCAGATCGTGTAACATAAACCAAGGCCAAAACTGTCTCTATGTTAGATCTTTGGGTCCAATTAGAGATCTAATTAACTAGGGCATGGCACGTGACATGGTCAAAAATTTTGGAATGTACACAATCCAAAGGTAAAACACAAGGTCGTTTGTTTGAATTGTTCGTATGACATTGACAAAATTATGATTATTTTAGCCATGTAATAATAATAAAAATAATAGCATGGGTCTTGAATGAATAAATCTTTTGAGGTAAATTTAAAGAAATATAAAGTTGATTGGCATACGTAATAAAAAAGTTAGAAGCTTATCAAAAATACTATTTAGAGAATGAAAAAAATAAAAAATTTAAATGAGCAATAATAGATCAAATTGGTTGATTTAATTTCTTATTTTTTTTTTAATTTTAATTCAGTATGAAATGAAAGAAATCCAGTCGAATGATAGCTTAATACTTCTATCATTTCATCTGCTTGATTCACTTTTCAGTATATTTCTCCATTACTCCTTGTTCAGTGCGGATTCCTTCTGGAGATTATTATCCGCCTTCAATCTTTTATTATTATCATTTCTTATATATTTTTTTATTATTTTTCTGTTCAACTCGACTATGGAAAATGATTTAATATTGTCAGTAGTCAATCGTCCAAGAACATTTCCAATATAGACTCAACCTGCAAGTTGCAATTACCCATAGTGATTGTGAAAAAGAAAAGAAATTATTATTGAATTTATTTAAATATTC
>JAPYYR010000576.1:0-22895 GCA_030523065.1 Aphidius colemani
AAATATGAATTATATTTTAATGTAAAAATAGAAACGTTTTAATGCTCTTTGAATGTATTGTTAATTTAATACTTGATTAGATTTAATTCAAGTGATTTTACTCATTCGCTTTGAGCATAATATAGCAATGTTTATTTTATCGTTCCCTAAATTTAAGTGTATATATGCACAAAGTAACTAAGCACTTGTTTGTTTTTTTGTTTTCAGGTAAGCACTTTTATACACTTTTGGCCTTGACTTTACTCTTGGTGAATCTATGCGAGTTGCAAATTCACGAGTTGAGAGGGTAGCCCTCTTATATTTGTGGTAAGTAAACATGGCATATCCTTCCGGCGTAATTAGTGGCCGACACTATCCACCAATGGCACAAAAGCCAAATGAATTCCATCGGGGGAATGTACCTTTTTTTTAATGAAGGTCTTGCATATTTCGCGGTGAAATCTTTTTTTTTTTGTTTTTTCCAATTTACATGAATTTTTTTTTCAAACATATTTACTTATTTAATAATAAATACTAGTATTAAATGTCAAATTTATTTTTTTATAATAATAAAAATTCTCAGCTGTAACTGGTTTTCACCGGGGTCTACCATTCCTTTTGCTATCTATGCATTTTTGTGATTTACATCATTTCAAACTTTAGAAGTTGACTTACAAATTTTTATTTTTAATATTCATGAAAAAGAGGTGTAGAGTCTTGATACTTGCTGCAAAAGACTTTCAAAAAGTACTGGTATAGAAAAAAAAAGAAAAAGTAATTTCCATTTTTCACAGAGATACTTGGCAAAAAGATGTCTTGGTGGCTTTTTTTTACTTTTTTTATTACTAGCGTGTGCATTTTTCTCTTTTTCATTTTCGTTCTGTGTATGTTGTATTGTTTGAACAAGAGACATCGATAAATTTCTTTTGTGATAAATAATAAAAATAATATCAGTGTCACCAACAAGTTTTCGACTTTGTTGTGCATATCTCATCTAATAAATATTTTTTTTAATATTTATTTTTATGTATATTTGCAACCACAATAAGTGCATTAGTATTATCAGCTTTATCATCGTCATCATCATTATTATATATCCTCATTTTATAAAAGACACAGGTCTTGTGGTGCATAAGAGGATTGGCCTGCAAATGAATTTTCCCAAGGGAAGAAAGTCATCTGTAGTCTCGTACTGCACGAATTCGTTAGTAAATACGCCACAAACAGGCAAAGAAACTTACATAGTAAGAAGACGTGTGCCCCCTCACAATTAATCGCGTCGCATCCTGCATATCTAATTTCTCAAATACTTTTTTTTCTTTTCACCATATGTTCTTGATTTTTCTCAAATGTTTTGCACCATTAACTCGTTTTAAATAACTCAAAAAATTTACATTAACAAAATAAAAATTTTAAATTTCTATTATTCATTTGACGTAATTTTACAATGTAGAGTAGATTAAAAAAAAAATAAAAACAACAAGAATTTCAACGCTTCGTGAACTTGAAATGTTCACGAATAAAATTTACCGCAGGCTTATTTATTAGAAGCTATATTTTATTTACATCAGCTTTACGGATGTCCGCCCATCGAGCAGAGTACCACAGAGGCTCTTATGGCTTACACAATAACGTTCAAAAACTTGTATACTCTTTGCCCTCTTCCACCTCTGGGGAAACTTTCTTCTAGCCCATTAATGATTTTTTTTGCTCATTTTTATTTGCTTTTGTTCTACTTTTACCCCTAAATGTATCTAACAACATACCGAAGGCTTGATCGCACACATGGAATTTGTTGTAAGAAAAAAAAAAATAAATAAAAAATGCCTTCATTGCTTTACTTTTACTCAAGAATCGTTGAGAAAAAAAAAATTGTTCGGGTTGTTCTTTCAAATAGTAAATTGGTTATATCGTAGAGAAACTCATTATAGCTGTTTGTTATTACTTTTCAAATATCTATTCAGCTATTTTTAATAATAGTACTTTTTTATTTCCATTAAATTTAATGATTCGAAATTGATAATGCTGAAATCGAATTCTATCTTTCTCTATCGTTTTTGATTCATGTTAATTAGATTAAATTTCTCGAACATATAAATTGAATGAAGCTAATAAAATGCTAATAAAATTATTAATCCAACTTTTTGCTCGATATTTATAGATATTAGTTGAAATATCTAGTTTCATTTATAAATGATTATATTTCTCTGAGGGTGTTTTTATTTTTCATTAAGTGACATGTTAGTTAGAAAAAAAAATACAATTTTCGGTCTTCCATAGATGAACTGGAAAGATAAATGTTATACGGATGAAGCCATCTATCTAAGTGTGCTGAGCTTAATTGCTCAAAATCACGAGGAAGTAAGTTTACCGCACACTTTCATCTGCTTTGATCAGCACTAGTTTGCTTCATGGCATCACGCCGTCCTTTGCCAGCAAGTTTATAATATTATTCAAGGCTCTCGGCAAAAGATAGAAAAGAATTAATAAATAAATAACAGATTAACCTTGGGTTTGTCGTTTTAAATTTTAACGGTTTCTTATTATAAAATTTCAAAATCACTTCGTTCAAAAAAAAATTAATTCGTTGTAATTTAAAAATAATAATACAAACGTAGAAAATTGCTTTTATTACTCTTCATTACAAATAGAATAATAAAAATAAATTATTAAAAATTGTTTTAAGCTTTTATTTTTTTTTTTCGCAATAAAATTATTTTATAATTGCATATTAAAATTTTACCGAGTCAAATTAAAATTATCAATTTTATTTTAATGACAAATGAACGTATCTCAGTACCACTTTTATTATGTCCAATTTTTTAAACTTGAGCTTTTTTTGTATTTTATGTTTTTATTTTTTTCACTCGTTGTGAAACAATGACATTTCCATTTCCAAGATGGCATCCACTCGAGAAGTAGTTTATTTTTATCAGAGTTCAAATGCAAACGTGTCTTAAAATCAGAAATATGATTTTTTTTTATTTTTTTTTTTTTCAGTAAAGTAAGATTTTTAGAGAAATATGGGCTAGAGATTTATGAATTTTTTGGTTGAATAGATTTCTGAAATGTCGCGTACAACCTGAAATATCATGATCCCGGATAAGGGGCTTGAATAGAGCTGTCTCGGAGGCAATGTTAAAAATGCCTTGTGGCTGGCAAATGTTATATGATCGAGCTATGAAAACCGACCATGCCGAAAGTTGTGATTACAGCGGTTTATCAAACTCACACTACACTTGTATCAGTGCAAAAGAAAAAAAAAAAAGAAAGTCTCTATCATGACAAAAATAGAAGAATTAATTTTTGTTTAAATTTAAATATAGCTCTGAAAGATTGTTAAATTTAGAAATAATAATATTCTGCATAAGCGTTTTAAACTCTTGTTTCTCTGTTTCGTTTTTTTTTTTATACGTGCAAGCAATAATGTTTAATGTTTGTAGAGAATAACGAAGGTGAATCTCTAAACTATTCAAACTTAGTACCGGATTAACTTGTAAAATTGTGGGTCGACATTCAGTATTTTGGTTAGCAGAATTACGATAGTTCTGACTATTGTCGGCTCTACTCTAAAACCACAAGCACGTGTTGAATTTCGTGTAATAAATTTTAAAACCACTGAAAATAATTTTTTATTCTCAGATTATCATCATTTAATTTTTTATATAAATTTTTTTTGAATTTAAATAAACCAGTATTTAAAAATGCAAATACGTTTTTCTTTTCAACTTGGTTTTACCGTGTATAAACTATATCGGGAGTTTACTGAATTTTTTCATATATGAAAATTAATTTCATTAGAGTTTATTGATCTATTATTCGTTGATTTATAAAATTATATTTAGTAAGATAACAGCTCGATTTTATTGATTTTATAAAATAAGATTTTAACTTAAATGTATATCTTCTTGAAATTCAGTGTCAAGCAGTAGTTTCGTTAGCTAAGTTAGAATAAAAAAAAAAAGATTGATAAAAGACTCTCAAGGGAACGATCGTTCTACTCGTGACGATTACACACCGAGCTAAAAGAACGACAGCAAAGCTAGCTGGCATACATTTACACAGTACACACACATTAACAATATAAAACAGTATTTATTTTGTTCGAAAATTGCTTCGTATTTCCACCTTTACAATGCTGAATTTACCAAGGTATTTCACCCTCTAATCCCCACGTGGCTTGGTTTTTTTTTCTCTTCATAATTAAGCTTTTAGATGCTTAATTGAACCAACACAAATGCTTCAGTTATTTTATTCAGCATTTTAGTGGATGAGTAGATTTAAAATTGAAAAAATTATATTATATAATCATAAAAAAAAAAGATTAACTGGAAAAGGACCAAAGTCGATCTGGCTAAATCTCGTGTCTTCGGACGAACGAAGAATGAGGAGTGAACGTGAATGGTACACTGCTTCACTGAACATCGTTTGTTCTTTCCAAGCCACTGACCCGTGGAATCTTTTCACAAATCCGGGTTACACTGCCGAGTATGGACGACGAGTTTGGAAAAGAACTTGGGCGAATTTCATCTCCATCAAACCCCTATCAAGTTATATATATAGTTCACTCTTTTCTTCGCTAGCGTTAGAAGAAAAGTACCATCTCAAGGGCCATTTTGATAGTATAGAAAATCTACTAGCTCAAAGTAACAGATAACTCTTTCAAGGTTTTTCATTTTTCAAAGCTATTTGTTATTGTTTGTCAATATATTGAAACAATAAATTGATTTTATCATGAATATAAACTTAATTTACTTTGGATGATATTTGTTATGAGCAAAAGCAACACATGTATGAAATTGTGCAGTCTGTGTATACAGTTGCATTACTTTTGATTCGTTTCACAAAATATTTATTAATACTGTTGATAATATTAAACAAATAATAATTATTGAAACTATATGTGTACATAAGATAGAAAATGAATAATATTGTTGATTTCATGACAATTTATGCAATGCAACAACGAGTTGCATCAATGTATACCTCATTTCAACATTGGATTATAATCTCACCAAAACTGATAAAAGCTCATGAGCGATCTCATTAGTATGTATTTTCATTAATAATTTCATTTGAGTCCATTAATAAACAATTAGTACGCGTTGAAATTATTGTAGTATTTGTATATATATATACAAATGTGTGTTTTCTGGTATGAGAATTATACGTTTCATTTAGTATTTTTAAAATGTTGATGTTAAATATGTATATTTAACAAAAAAGAATCGTCGGCTATCCGTTAAGTATTTCGCTTATTTTACTATGAAAATCGGATATAAAGTAGAAGCAAATAAAAAACAAACGCCCTCTTAAGAAAATGAAATTCCACAAAGTCAATGTGTATTTTTTCTTTTTATTCATTTTCTTTTTCTTCAACTGACGGAATAGGGAAAAAAAAGTCTCGTTACCCACTTTCAATTTACTTTCCTTTTTCTTTCCTTCAACTTTAATCAGAATCTCTGTGAAGTGCGTCAAGTACGTACTTGAAGATCCTCACAAAAACGAGAGACGAATCACTTTCAATTTTTCTTTTACCTTGTTTGGAGTAGACGACTACGACGACGACGATTACGACTCATCACCACACATTTCAAGTGTTTTGCTTGAGCGAAGCATGATAGGTTGTATGAGTATTCAACTGTACTTCCATATCCATCATCTGTTTTATTTTTCTTCAATCAAAGAACGCCGCTAAAATAAAAAGAAAATCATAGAATAAATAAATAAATAAAATGAATACAACATAAAAAAAGGGAGAAGCAACGAAGCGCAAAAGCCCACGCACAATTCTCAGCAACATACAGGATGCCTTAGATTAAACTCGCCCTAATAGTATTTTAAAATAAAAAAGAAAAATTTTCTCATGGTTGTTTCATTGTAGGCCAAAGCAATTATATGTGTTGATAGAATAACACCCTAATGTTAATCCAAATATATTTAAGAGGTTACTTCTCTGTTTGATTATATTACTTTAGACACTGGCACATAAGAGTCTCATAGATATACCAAATAATAGCACAGTCGAATGCGTAAACATTCATTTCTATGTAATTACAGTGGCACGATAATGACCACATACTTCTATTTAGAATTGTTGTAATTAATAGAGATTATAATTGGCAATTAAATTGGTAAAAGCACAATACTCAAATTCATTACTACTATTGACCCAGAGATCAGGCTATCCTATGAAACCTTTAACAAAAGTCGATCATGCAAATTTATCGACAACGAATATCGATGTAATATTATTAAATTCATTTGATAATGAATATAATTAATAATCAAATTTTGAAATACCGATGTATAATCGAAATATCTCGTTATCGATAAAAAACAATGAAATTCTATGAAAAACTAAACCATGTAATATTCTAAAGCCCATAAAAGAAAAGCAGAACAAAATTCTGACGGTGTAAAAATAAAAATAAACCCAAGAATAAAAAAAAAACAAAATATATATATATTCATCGTTTTAATCCTTCAGGATTCTCTAGTATCAAAAAGGATATGTGAGTACTGTTGGCTCGTATGAGGCTAGTGCAAACATAGGATAAAAAAAAAGTTAAAAAATGAATGAAAAAAAAAATATATATTGAACAGAGAATCCTCTTTCGAGAGATTCTTTGTCAATGCTCTCTGCTTACTAAAAAGCCAGGTGAAAATAAATGTTACGTGAGAAATATCAGATTGTTGAGAGATATCAAATATTTTTTTTTTCCTCATAGTAAATAGCAAAAAAATAATTGTAAAATATATAAATTTATTATTATAGATATTTTCATAAACAATTTTTTTAAATTACAATGAAAATATATTGAAAAATATAATGAAATTCACTTACGTTTTGAGAAAGAAAAAAAAAAAGTAAAATTGAAATGTGTTCTAAGCGAAAACGGTATTTTTTATCAGTTGATCTGAATAGCTTTTGTGGTGGTAAGAGATATTCTCTTCTAAGATTCTACTGAGTCGTCATGGTTTCTAGGGGTCTTCACATTGTATTCCTACTCGTTGGGTTATACAAACAAAACCTAGATGCATACGTTTTACTCGAGCTACCATCTTGATACATTTTCATCTTCATGTGCATGTGTATTGTGTACGTGTGTTTGCCTGTACACTATTCAATGTAAATGAAACGGTATATACACTTGAAACATTTCAAGACCTATCTTTGTTTCGAATTTCATACTACCATCTTGTCTCCTGCTTGAACTGTAAATTCACCGCAAAAGGGTTTTCAATCGATACAATCATCAGCCCATTACAAATCTCAGTTTCATAGAAATCCATCAATTCAATTGAAATTGCCATTGAGTATTGGGTACATGATAATATTCTGTATATTGATTTAACTTCAATCCATTAAGTATTATATTTTATGGTCGTGATAACAATCTCATTATTGGTGACCCCATAAATGTCAGTTAAAATCCTTTATCAATTCTTAATCTAAATATTTATATTGATTGTTGTTGGAATTTTTTATTATTCAAAATAATATCTTAATAAATTGTATCGTATCAAGTAATACTCTATCTGTGGGTGGTGACTGGTACAAAATAAATAAAGTCACATCAATGTCTATGACTTTGTTTATATCTACACGTTATAAATCGTTCAATTGGTCAATTGCTAGTTTTGAGAGTGAAAAATTAAAAATATTTCTATACTTGCCCCTATGAGCTAGAAAAAAGATATTGATGTTAAGATGATGATTAACATAATTAGTAAAACCAATTTTGAAAAACGATTTAGTTTTTTTTTATATATAATTTAATATAATAATTGAAATAATTTTTGTGAATATACCAGTTGTGTTTTGGTGTATAGAGATTGTTGGTAAAGAGTTGAATGTGCTTGAAATGTTGAAGGAGTTTGTGTTGTATATTGTGGGATCTGGAGGATACCGGTCTGACCGGCTTTGTAACTATTTACGGGAGGTCTTGATATAGCCGCCATGCTTGTCCAGTGAGTGTGGTCTTGCTCGCACTTGAATAACACACTCAACCACACATACATTATTTAAATCGAGAACAAAGAATTTTAGTTTTATTTTACCTTTATTTTTAATATATTTTTTTTATTCTAAAATATTTTTAATTTGTATTATTGTTACTTGTTTTCATATCCATAATACAAATCAATTTTCATTGTGAATATTTTTTTTATTATCTTGCTTGTAATTGTAGTAATTTGAAATTTAAAAAAAAATAGAAAAATCATAACTTTTTTAAAAAAGAGCAAACTATTTTGTCATAAAACTGATGAAGCCATGAAAGTACGACAATTTTGTATGTTGGGTGTGTTAAATCGATAGACACGTTGGCGATAGATGCTGTTGTGCTGAAGTGACAGTTTGAGCGAATTGATGAGCCAAAAAGTCTCAGCTTGTATATAAACAACGATGACGAGAAAATATGTTGCTCGGAAAAAAAAAGTTAGTATGATATAGGAATGACTGCGAGAATACTCGTGAATACAGATGGACATTGTGATAACATCCTGGCTTAAAGTTCACTTAACTCTTGAGAGAGCTTGTCGTTCTAGTCATGTTGAAGGATCATCTCTTCTACGAATCAGAAAATGAGAAAGTCTTTGGCATGTTTTTTTTTTTTTATTTCTATAAAATACAAGGAAACAGTGACGTTGACAATCTCTACAATCAAGATAAAATTATTATGAAAATAATATTCTTGAAATGCAATATTTATGCTTATTTTTCTTTTCTTTTTCTGTTAGTCTTTTTTTTCTGTTATTTTAATTATTAATTTCAAAAGAATAATTAAGGTATTCAATTTTATGAAAAAAAAAATTCAAAATATAACTCTCATAATAATAGTATGATTAAATTACAATCAATTGATCAATGAAATAATTTATGCTTCATCAATTATGATTGAGTCATATAATCAAGTGACGCGACTATACAAATAATTTTAAACAAATTGTGTGAATATATGAGAACAAACCATCATTGTGTTCTCGCACCATGACACAATGGCACTGTTGAACCCTAGTATTTGCCCGCAAAGAATTTTTATATGTTTGAATGTCAAAAAGTAGAGACGGTCTGGCGATTCGAATCGTCTGTCGAGCATCAAACAATGCATGCAATTACGCTGACAAGCCTACCATATATATATATGCTGTCCGGCTGTGGCACCTCTTTACAATGGAAACTACAACTAGGGAAAATGTGTCGTCTCATTTGCCAATATTGTCCCACTTTTATTAGTAAAGCAATAGTCTCTTTTGCTCGCTTTACAGTGCACACTGTATATGATCACCACTCAAACATAGCCATCGTCATTTGACTATTTGTTTTGTCAACTATGCTAAAATATTGGTAAATCAATTTTCAATTTATCCCATAGTTATATTCACAACGACTTATTCTATTCACACTGTAACATTCACATTTTATTTTGATTGTTCTTTTCTGACATTTTTTAATTGTGTACAAAATTTGTAGACTTTCTTGCATCAGACTGATTGCAATACAAATGAGATAGAAGGTTAATGGGCTTGAATAAAATATTGTAGAGAAGCTAAATGTACCGCCTGTGACTACTATTCGTTCAAAAAACTGTCTCTTGTCCACAGCTGCGGTCATTAAGTTTATACGACCTCTGCTTTTTTACGATCTTTGTCGCGATGACTTTACCATTAAACATGCAGTTTGTTAATATTTCATGTCGACAACCAAACACATCTTTGTTTTATCTTATTTCACCGACAAAATGTAAATAATGTTTTTTCATCAGAAAAACAATTTTTGTTTATTTATTTTATATTTATGCTTTTAATCATTAGGAAAATTTTTGCTGCCCCAGTTATAAAACTTTATAATAACTCAAGCTTTTAAAAATTATTATTATTTACTCGAATAAGTTTTGTGAAATATCAATTAACCAAGCTTGACTAATATCTGTTTTGCATATTTTGATATTTTAAAAACTTTTATATTGATTTGAAGTTTTGCTGGTTCTATTTATTATCATATATATATTTGTGGTTTTTATTTTCCTCTTCAATAAATAGATATTTTTTTCTTCATTAGCTTTCAATTTAATTTGAATATACCAATTTGAATTTGTTTTATAAATTTGTTTTCAACAAATGAAAATAAATTAAAAACTTGAAAAATATTGATTTATTTTTAAGCGATTGATAGTCGATACATTGACCTGTTAAGCGTAACCATTCATAAAAGTCAACAATTGAGGGTTCACCCAAATGCCAAATGAATAGCTCTCTGGGGTCTCAACGACACCAACTAATACCTTGAGGTGTCCTTTGGGCGTACTAGCTGTTGTAACTTTTTGTTTTTTGGCTTTACTGGCTCTGTTCCATATATACTTGGCTATATTCTTTTATTTGTTTTATTCGTTTATTTTTATTTTTTTCTAAACCAATAAACTTTATTCTTGGTCTGCAGTATATACATAAGTTATTTGTCAATATCAATATAGAATACGCGATTCCGTATTTCATCTTAGGGCCATAGGAGAAATGAAAAGATGAGGGTGAGTATATTGATGAAAGAAAGAAGGCGGTAAAGAAAAAAACGTTTGGTTTGGCATGAGGGCGTTCGTCCGTTCGGCTAATATTGAAGGCGGATGACTTATAACTATTGAACCTGTTCTCTCTCTATCATCTTTTACGAACAGCCTTTTCTTGATAGAAATCAAAAAGGGAAATAGTAGAGGCACATTGGACCCTCATGACAAGAAAAATTGTGAAGGGGCGAACTGGTAACAGCCAAAAGGTCTGGACGTTAAAATGTCATAATGTTATATTCCATATATTTTCATTGTACACTTGTGTATGTGATTCGAATGTGAATTTCTAAAATAACAATAGAAATATTATATTTTCGTATTGACATATTTTCTCGTATTGTAGAAAATATCAAGGAAAAAAAAAACTAATTATAAGCCAAGCTTATTCTTCACTTACTTAATTTCGTATCATAAAAATTGTAAGAGATACATAATATAAAATACCATTTGAATTTTCAAAAAACTCGAGTAATATGCTTTCAAAAAAACTTTTGCATTCAAGAGTTTATTTTTTTTTCAAGAGGAACAAAAAGAGGTGAAGCATATGAAATAGTGATTTTTATCTGTATGAAGAAAATAGAAAAAAAGTTAGATATGAATGTCCTTTTCATTCGGTACTTTTGGTATGCTCTTTTCTTCGCTTATAACCATTACTGAAATGTAAATGCCAAAAATATTTCAGCGTGATATTGAAATCTGAGTACTCGAGAATTTTCAACGAGAGTTGGGTTTCTACAGGATAAATATAGAAAACGGAACAAGTCTATTTTCAGTATTTTCATCTTCCTTGAGTTGAAAGATGGTCGGTTAAAAGCTAAGATGGCAAAAAGAAGCTGAAATAAAATACAACAACAGTATCAATGCTTGACTGATCACGTCGGTTTAAGGTCAGCATGTCACGCAACTCATAAGTATAAACAGAAAAAATCAAAATGAAAAAATATCGTCAGTGTTAGACTGACGACTGTGAGTAACGATAAGCCAATATGGTGGCACTCATTTTCCTCAGTCCTGATATATTGACTCCTTGGAAAAATAAAATAGTTGTGCGATGAAAGAGAAAGGGGTCTTTTTCGACCCTTGTACAACATTCTAATAGCTTCTGATTGAAACCTCAGTATTTTTTAGATCCGAAAATTGAGGTGGCTGCGTAACAATTATATGAAATTGGAAATCCAAGATCTCATTTTGTAAAAGCATGTGCTCACGTGCGACAAACTACTACTTTTGAAACAACTATACTTAAATTCAGCTGGCTACAATTGTAAACATAAATTCTTAAAGAATTAATAAAAGTCTTGGGTACCCTTAGTAACTGCAGAGTATTGTTTGCTTTTCTGTATTGATATACAAGTTTTGAATAAAATTTGATCATCAATTTTTTTCTACTCAAGAAATTAAATAAAACCAAAATTTATGTTTCAAGTCAAAAGCAAAAGTTCCAAATAGCAACAAAGTAAAATAAAACAATTCTAAAAGAAGCGTTGGTTTTTTTTTTTTTTTGAACAGCATTGGCAAATGACTGAACTTTTAAACCAACTTACTTATTTTGTGGGGTTGAATTTTTACCATATAACAAGATATCAAAACATACACAAAGGTACTTGGACAAGTTTTTCTGACGTGGTATTGTTTTTTTTTTTTTCAGTCAAGCTTACGGCTCGTCTTTCTACATTATTTTTTTTTACCTTGACAACTAATTTTGAAACCGTTGATTGGTCTTTATTACTACATTGCCTCAACCGTCCATTTATTCTTACTAACAAATTCGTGCAATTTTCTTTACTTTTTGAAGTAATTTCTTTTGGAGATTAAAGATAAGAACTTTGTGCATTCACAGACTGATGAATAATACCTTCTTCAAAAGCTTTTGTGGAAACGTAATTCAAAATCTTGCTCTTGGTTAAACTGAAATAGTTATTTCTACAGATCTTAACTACTATTAATGCGACGTTATGAATCTTCCGTATATAATAATACTGTATATGTATATATTATACTTCCACCATATATATTAACAATGTCAGTACAAGTTTCCACGCAACCCGAGTGTATATATAGGTATAAAATATATGGAGGTATATACAATCGTAAGCCAAGCTCACTTTATCGTGGTAAATTACTACAGCTTATCAGTTGAATCGACGGTAAAGTTTGATTGACATGTCACTGTCTCTTGTATATTATTGTGTATATTTTCTCTTACCTTGTTTCTAATATTATCGTCATAGTCATCATAGCTGTCGTCACACTGTACCAAATTTCCCTGAAACAGAAATACATTTGTGTTAACTGATAATGACGAGCTAACATAGTATAATCACACCCAAATGCACATGGTAATATAACTGGAAAGTTATTGGTGATTAGATTTAACGATAATACTTAATCAATATGTACTGTGCATGTGTTTGAATAACTTTTTAAATTAATCAAAGTACCAACTTTAAAAATACAGATATAATTAAAAAATTTATAATTAAAAATAAAAAAAAAAAATAGTACATAAATACAAGGCGATTCCATTGAAAATATTAGTTCAAGCTATCCCTATTATTGTTTGTTTATTTAATGTAAAATCAAACAATGAGAAAGGGCTAAACATCAATTCACCAATTTACCAATAGTCTCTTCAGATAGGAATATGTTATATAGTATGTTAGTGCATCAAACAAAGTTGCATCGTGTATGTACACATTAAGTGAATCACTTTGGTCAAGGTTGAATGCACCATCAGCTTTTCTCTTGTGTATATATTTTGGAAGGATTTTCTGTACCATTGAAAATTACAGGTTTTTGGTTTGAAACAATCGAGAGTCTCTTGATTGATAATTTTACTTCACATTGATTCTCTGTCTCTCGCAATGTTTTCTAAAATATTAAAGGGTGGTATTTAGTGAAAGTCTAAACAGTACCATGTGGTATTGACGGATGCAGGTATACGCCCGTTTATCGTACATAGACGGATATTCTATTATGTTCACATACTCAAAATGCCAGTACGCTTTAGTTGAATCGTTCACCAGATTACCCAATGATGCATAGTGTCCTATGACGGTCAGGTATGCGATGATGCAGACTATTGTACAGCGAATAATTCTAGACACGTAAAAGCCATTCCGAGAATTTACCTCTCATTGTTATGCAATCAAAGTGAGGGAGTAACCAAACTGGAGGATCATAATTTACACATGAAGGCTAGACTATTTTGTAGACCAAGATTTGACTAGCAAGCTGTTGTTTTAAACCTTTTTTTTTTTTTTAATTATTTAACTTGTGAAAAACTTCGCAACTCGTTATGAGCTTCTTGTATTCATTTGTTATTGTCAATTGTTTTGAGAAACATGTAACACTCTATGTGTAGTGTTTGGTAACAGACAGGTTTCACCAAAAATTTTGTGCAGTTGAGACTTTCTGTTATAGTATATTGTTTTGTCATGAGAAAGTTGGTTGCCATTTAACGCTTTATAGTAAAATCTTTTGTTTGGTTGTATTTCATCTTGTCATTTTGTCTTATCCTTGTTTTGGTTATACTTAAGCAAAATACATCTCTACTTTCAATTCTTTCTCTTTTTTTTTTTTTTATGTTAAATGACAACGTGCTGCATCGTGTCATTCAACTTGCAAAAAACTTTGTCTTTGCATGAAAACCATATCGAAGGTTGCTGGTTTGCTTGTCAACACAACTTTTCTCGCTAGACTTTTCACAAACTATTTCAATGGTATTTTAAACAAAATGAAAAGCTGCTTTTGTTATTGTTGCGGTAGTTTTTCCCAGGCTTGATTTTAATGGAAAATAAAAGCTTTGAAAACCCCTCTTATAAACTAATGTCTGCGCGTGTCTGTCGAATTTATTGTGGCCAATCGATTTTTTTGCATTCACCCTCAAGTTGTTATTTTTAAGCAACGCTAAAGTACACGCGTTTCAACGTCGTTAAATCATAATTATTATGGAACAACGTGTGCATATTGCAAACGTCCCTGGTACAACGCAGTACCAGTTTGTTTCAATGTTTTTTGTTGATAAAGCTATCACATTCGCGTGGTTGGCTTAGAGTTCTTTAGGGCTAATATCCGAAAAATAAAAATAAATAAAGCAATATTAATCATGATTCGTTCATATAATATTCGTACAACACATGCGGTTCCGATGGGTTCTTTATATAATATAGAAATGATATATATTATCATTGATCATACAAAAATTAATTATTAGTGGATAAAATAAAGATATAACAATTCTCTAATAATTTCTCACAATCGTCAGTCTGGCAATTACATTAACTCAAAGTGATTAATATCACTCTGTATTTTCAACAGAGAAAATGAAATAAAATAAAGTTATTGGATTTTTATTTTTTCCTAGATGTTTATCAGTACATTAGAGATCAAACACTTCCCTATTTTTTCATTTCTTTATTTGACAATTTTGTTTCCGTAAAGAAATTAGAAATCATTAAGTAAACAAGATTACAATCAACACGCATAACAATTATACGTAATGAACTCGATTTAGGTCACATTTAAATTAGTGAAAAATACATGTCAATATATATATCTTTTTATGACTGAAAATCATGATACTTGAAAAATAAAATCATCCTCGTTATTCAGTTAAATTCTTCGATTATTAATGAAAAAAAAAAAATCGATTGCATGACAAGTAACTATATACGCTAGCATGGTCAATATTTTAATAAAATTTGAAATATTATAGCAACATCACTTGGTCAATTGTTTTGTTTGGAATATTTAGTATAACAACGGAAGTGAGCTATTTAGATAGCCGCACAATTTACAAACAGTATATACCGTCATCTGTCTGGGTCGCGAATTAATCTCAAGTGTTACCATGGTCAATTTATTGAGGCCACGTGACGGATATGACGAAGCCTGATATAAATGCCCCATAATTAAAGATACCAAGACCCCAGGGACAAGGTTAGATGTGCATGCATTGTACCATATGTGAATTTAAAATATAATAAATACATAAGCACGTGTTTGCTTGGCTTTTATTAACCAAAATGGTAAATAAATTTTACAAAGAAATTTTTTCTTTTCTTTTATAATATACAGTTTCAAAGTATATGGTTACTGCACCCAAACTTGTATTCTCATTCCACATTATTATGTACGAAATATATATATACTTGAAGCAACAGAATACATATTATTAAATATACATAGACTATGGTGTAGTCAGAGATAATTTTAATGGGAATAAGTATCTCATACCCAATTTAAATTATCTGAATAAATATTTAGTATGTATGCACAGCGTACATGCTCATCATCTTCAACGCAGACTTAATAGTTCTGTAATACTTGCTATTATCATTGGCAAATAGTGGTTATTGTAAAAAGTCCCAACTTATCAAGTACCACAAATAAATAATATCATGTTTTACAAGTATGACAATATCATCGATTTGTGATTAATGTATTTTGTTTGTTTCTTTGTTCCAGGTAAGCTAAATCTCGGTGAGAAAATGCCAGACTGATTTACACAGTTGAGAAAACATAAATTTATCGTTGAGGTATCAGGTAAAGTGTATGACATGCAAAGGATACTCAGTGATATTTAACGATGTGGAAAAGCTCCTTTGCTTCTCACCTTTTTTCCCAATTTTCGTTCGATATTTTCGAGTTTTTTTTTTATTATCTATTTTATTTTACTCACAAAAAACCATATCAGACAAACCAATTCAGTGGGTTTTAAGATACATCAAAATTGATGGATTTTATAGTAGTTGCTCTAGACGATTCGGAAAGTATAAAAAAATATATATTTAAATTTTAAAAAGTTATTCAACCCGTTTTACAAATTACTAATTATTAATATGTAGATGATGAAAAAAAATAAGCAACACCTGCAAATAGATGATATAATCATTGAAAATATAGTTTAATAAAGCGTTAACCAGAGTTTATAGCTCAGTAGAAAGAAGAAAATACAATGATAATATACATTTCACGTAAATGAGTATATGTGCGTTTAGAAGAGTTACTTTATAAGCGTGTGTATATAGCTGAGAATATATATATCTGTTGATGATATGTCTAGCAAATGGTACCATTGCAAATACCAAGCATACAAATGGCATCATCTGCGCAAACTCAAAATTAGTTAGCATGAGAACGTAGTACGCACGTGCTCCTAAATTCAGATAGACCAACGATTTGTTTTATATACTCGTGTCGGTGTATGTGTCTATATGGGTAAGAAGGTGGTAAGGGTGGTAAAGGGGAGGCTGTATTTACATATGTGTGGGTGTAAATATGTGGTTTCATGTGTATATTCAGTCGACTCAATTGTGTTATATGTACTCATATAAATGTGAGAGTGGCTTGTAAGGATACAAAATAGTTGTGCTTTAGCATCTATATACAGTATATATAGGTGCTTTTCAGTGTGCATTACAGATGTAATTAAGATAACTGAGGTGAAGGCAGCTATGCACAATGTCTGATGTATATATTTCCAAGGTTCTATGCATATACAACCCACGAAACGTTCCATAATCGTACCTACGAATTGGTGAGGCGCACCAAATAACGATGAGAATGTGTGGAATCTTGAGGTTTAGAAACCTCTAGATCATCATTTATCAACAAATATGCAACTATTAAATGCAATAACGTATATTACAAAATAATTTATTAATTATTTCGGTCATATTGTATTTAACGTAGTCGCTGTTATCAACAATATTGTGCACACATATTTTTAATGACTATTGAACTCTATATACTCTTTGGACAAATCGCTATCCCACTTTTATTTATTAAGCCACATCTGCGTATGCATGTTTTATTTTCAACAATTAAAACAAAAAGAGCAAAAAATAGACAAACAAACAAACTCATTGACCTGTTTTTTGTATATTTACAAACAATAAATCTCCGATGTTTTGTTTTTTTGCTTTGTCTTGAAATGCTCGGTTACTCTGATGTTAATGACTTGTGAAATGTTGAATACCAAAAATACCACATTAAAATGAAGACATGTTACTTAATTACAGTGTCAAGTCTTCAGTAAATGTACATATGCATTAAGACTATATATATTATGTTTCTTTTTTCTGCCTGACTTCGACATAATGTTTCTTTTTGATGGCTGTCTCATCGTATCTTGAGTGCCAAAAATAGTGAAACAAATTGTTGAAGCAGTTGCTTGTTAGGGGAAATGCTCAGCTCAACATTACATTTTGTGTGTATATTTACTTGATGGTTGTGAAACATAGATAGAGATATGTAGTATACAGTTGACTGCAGGCAATATGACAGATAGAAAAATATAATGTATAACAAAATGTCTGTAGAGTAGGACGCGTATGTACGACATATGGTGTACTTGCTGAATTTCACGTTTCCGTTTCCGTACCACGAGCTTTTGTTGCATTTTTTTCTATTTTTTTTTTTTATTTATTTCCTTACACATTCGTTGCCAAACTACATTTCTACCTACCTAGTATCTACACTTGGTAAATATGAGAATAAAAAAAAATTTTCTCTGAATATATTATATATAAAAACTCGTAGCTTGTATATTTCGTTGCCAACTAATAATAATAATAATTATTATTATTACTTTTTATTTTTAATATAAATTTATATTGAACAAAATACTAGTAGACAATAGTTGACGTTTGTATTTTGTATTTGAATGTCACCCACTTCATGGAAGATATGGAAAACTGCAGATAGTGAGATTGGGCGTGGTATTGCTATTATTTTTGCATTTAACCGTATTATAAACTGGCGATTCAATAGTCGATATTGCGGTAGAAAATTACCCGGCTTTCGCTTGATTTTAATATTATTATTTTTATTATTTCAAAATATTATTTCTAAGTTATATGAACAATTGAACAATTATTATTTCAGTATTGGTGTAATTGTTCTGACTTTTTGACTTAGAATAAGTATTACTAGTAAATTCTAATTTAAAATCGATTATCGGAGTATCTTGTTTCTTGACCTATTGATTTTTATAAAACACGATAATATATTATTTAGATTATGAACTTGGTAGAATAGCACTGAATTTTTATATAATGTGGCTGGATATTTTACTATAAAATTTAAAACAGCATTTTCCGAGTCACAGAATAAATTGGATCGTGCATCAAATAAAATTAACGGTCCACACTGGCTCTCAGTACGGACAATTAAGGATTTTCCATAGTTTATAGACTTGGTAGTATTTTAACGAAAATTTTGACAAGTTGAATTTTTCAAAACTTGAGATTGGCAGATTTTAAAATTAATATTTTCAGTGTTTTAACATATTGATTGGTTTATAAAAACATGGCTTTGATTTTATCATATCGTCATTATTATTCTGTCATGTCAAACGCGGTCATCACCTATCAGAATCTCATTTATTTTGTAAAGTTTTATTAAAAATCTATGTTTAACATACAAAAAAAAATAACATAATAATAATAATTTTTAAATAAATGAAAAACCATTACAAAAAAAACTTTTGTCATTTCAAGAAAATGTATGACGACATAAAGCTACTTGATTTTAATTTAGCTACGCATTTTCTTTTCTTCCCTAAAGATTGTTTGTTTGTTTGTTGGTTTTTTTTTAAACTTTCTTTTTTATTTTGGGGAGAAACTGGTCGACCATTTTAATCAAGACTACTAGAATTTTTTCAACACCTAACCAGCTCTTGTATGTGCTTTAGCCATGAATCCGATTCTTTACGTTTACGGTTTTTCTTAAAAGTTTACCCATTGGAGAATGAGAAACTGAGATGAACATTACGCTTCGTCAGACCCCATTATTATCCTTAACGCACACTTTCTTGCGTAACGATAAATTTTCAAGTGTAAGAACAAGCATTTGGTCGCGATTGGAAAGGTCCTGAGGATTTCTCCAATTTAACCAAGAATTGTAAGCTCACTACTATCCAATGTCGAGAAAATGTGCCTTCGTAGTTTCAACGTATAACGCTAAATTAGATCCAGTCCCAATAAGGGATTCGATGTTCTGCTCACGGGATTTCTCTTCATTCAGTACAACGACCATTATTTTTATTTTTTTCTTCTCTCTCATTCTCTTTTTATTCCTCTATAGTATTAGAAGAGAAAAATCGTGTTCTATTTTTAAGAAAATTTATAGTGTCTATAGTATATCTAGTGGCTGTTTGATAAGTTGCAAAAGATACGATTAAAGATTAAAATTCCAAACTCAACAATTCAAATGCTAAATCATTGAGAATCTTGATTTTTTTATTATTATTTCAATCTGTTTTTTTTTTTTTTTTTTGTAATTTGTTTATTGTTTTTTCGCTTTTTTATATTAAATAGAAAAAGCTGAATCGACCGGTGTGAATGTTGGTGTCACTGTCGGTGACATTAGACGACACAAAAACGTCACACGGTCTATCTCACGTGACGTATACAATTGAATAGAATGAAGATGGATCGGTCGCAGGTTAATAAACTATGTGACTAGTCAGTGTCGGGGTTTACTATAGTTATATGACGTCACATGAAAATCAATTTAATGAAACATGCAATACTGTTAAGCTACTTAGTTTTCTTGTGACGTAGGTTAACAATATTCATTCGTTATTTAAAAATCTATTTATAAATGAGGTATATAAATTACTTACGTGGAAATTATTGATGAATCATTGGTCTGAGTGAATTTAAATTTTCTAGCTCAATAATTTTCTTAGTTTCTCATCACGTGGGTCAGTTAGTTATCCGAGTTTTTAAATCCTGAAACAAACAAACCAATCATTGACGTTTGAATTATGTTTCTATATAAATAACAAAAAATAAAATAAATAAAATTCTGACAATATGTCACACAAATTCGATGTAAATCCTAGTATTTGTGTTTCGAAACTAACAAAAAAAAAATACGTTGTTAAGCTGGGATTACAATATCCAAAAATAAAAATATATATTATTGCGAGGGAAGTGTTGAATTTCAACATTGCCATTGTTACAAATACTCAAAATTTTTATATATAAAAACTAGTATAACATTTTAAGCAGTCAACTGACAACAGATTTTTTTTAAATAAAAATAAAAAATATATATTTAAAATTTTGTTTTCGACAGACAAACGTAAAATCTGCAAAACAAGGATCGACAAAGTGAACAATCCAAACTACTATTTTTGTTCATTTTTACCATGGAATCGGATGAATGAAAATTGTTTGTCGAATAGACTATGTATACACAAAAAAAATACGGTGTTTTTTTTCTGTAAATATTTTTACTATCATAGTAGGAAGTAAAATATACAATGTGAATTTAAACAAAATGAACGACTACGTAAATATACGTAGGTGATTTGCGTGTTTGAGATTTATCAATAAAATTTTATATTATGAATTTAGAATAAATTTTGTAAACGTATTACGCACGGCATAACAGTAAAAATTTGCGTGATAGAAAAACTTTGATAAACTGTTTATCGAATGAAAGATTAAAAAAAATTTTTACGTTTCCTATATATCTTGGTTTTTATCAAAAAAATCCGTCCATATATTCATTTTTTTATGATCACAAAACACAATATATATCATAGTTTGTTGACTTATGTTTTTTTTTTTTTTTTTATTGACAAACGATTATGAATAGAAATATATATTTAAATTTTCATTTGTTTTTTATAATTCAATGATACACTACTATATATTATTGTTGATTCAACCGAAGATACAAAACTTGTGCGTGAGTTTACCCTTCTTGATATTTTATTTTTTTTTTCTTCACGTGTAATCGTTTGGTTGATCTCCGTGTACCGAACGTGAATTATAGGGTGACATTGAGCCTTCATAAAACAAGAAATATATATGAGGGAGAATTTTTTCACATCTCATGTCTCACGTTTTATACACATACACAAAACAAAATAATGATAATGACACAAAATATATTAACTGTCGAAATATTGGGATCGTTAATTTTTTTTTTTGTTTTAATATTTCAAATAATTATTACTCGCGTGTTTATCGTATATTCATGTGACCTGAAAATGACTTGATAAAAAAAAATTTGTTTCGAAATGTGACTTAAAATTCTACAGAATTATTTAAAAAATAAAAAAAATATGTAATCTAGAGTAAGAGCATGAAGAACAATCTGTTGCAAAGCAATGTTATAGAACTTTGTCATCCGAAAAAAAAACAAAGAAGTCCTCATAGAGTGCAGTAGAAAAATAGGCCAATAGCCGAGATAAGAATGTCACGAGCTTAAACAACAATAAAAAATTTTTATCTATTTTTTTTCTCTACTGGCTTTATTATTATCATTATTATTTTTTTTTTCATATCACAATTGTGTTTGTATACATAAAAAAAATTATTACAAGCATTAATAGAAATTGTAAATACTTGACACAATCAATTTAACTTGTTTTCCGTCAATCAAAGCTCAAGTAAATAAATTGGCTTTGCTTAAGATATTTTTCGTGAACTTCTTGTTACATAAAGGCATTACAACTTTTTAACTGAATAAAATTCTCAATAATAATAATGATAATAATAAAAAACATCTACATGTATATATTTGAACGAATTGATGCGTGCTTTTCAAAGTTGCGTGACGAAAGTTCGTGCTGTTCCGGTATATAGTTTTTAGTCCCTTATTTTACTCCACCCAAAAATTTCTGTGTTTATGAAAAGCATTGGTGGAAGTAAGTTGCGCGTGCCAATATTAAGCCAGTATGATTAAAATGTTCAATATTTTCTAATAAAATTACGTGCTATGCATTGAATTTTCGAATTAATATTTACCACAAAATTGCCTCAACTAATTCTATTTGATCTTGTTAAAAAAAATGCAGATTAAAAATAATTAATGAGATTGTAATGTTGTGATGAGTCCCAGAAAACTGACATATGATATGGGGATAAGCAAATTCTGGGTACTTAAAAAGGTTATAAAACAATGATCTGACAACAACTGTCAAACGAAACTCTATATAAGCAAATTTAGATGCTGGAAAATGGAGCACAATTTGCGGCTTTTCGTTATAACTCTATATAAGCAAATTTAGATGCTGGAAAATGGAGCACAATTTGCGGCTTTTCGTTATCACGATGTAAATTGTTAAAGGAGAACAAATATTATCATGTGATATTGACTTACTGATAGACGTCAGTGTGACGTTGTAGACGAGTTTGCCCGTTGGCGTAAATATTGGTCTATATACTAACGGATGTATATCTACAGTAATAGTCAGTTGCACCTTGGTGTTCATCACAAACACATTGATGTGACGCGTTCAATGTGAAACAAACTTATAGACAAGTAAAATGCAAGTTGGTATATGAAAATAGTGCACATGTATGGAATATATATATCTCAAGT
>JAPYYR010000577.1:0-26613 GCA_030523065.1 Aphidius colemani
TTTGGCGCTTTTTTGCAACTATATAATTTATTTTTAATAATAAACCCAATTAACCGGACTAAAAACAGTAAAATAAAACCATAAAATTTTTATGATAACTGAACCGAATGAAAAGATGCGTATAAATTTTTTTTTTTATTCAAAAAATAAATGTATGAACTACTAACCAACTTTTTTGTATTTATTATTCATACTTTTATTTTGTATTTTTTTTATCTCGGTATTTTTCACTTTGTTGTTAAATATTCAATATTGCAGGTGCTTCAAGCACCCCCTTACAAAATGTATTACAGAAGTTGAAGTTGCTTGCACCTGCCCCCAGCTACCTTACACAGAGAATCTGGATAAACCGACATTTATACAGATAAAGTTCTTTTTTTTTTGTTATATATTCTCTTTACATATGATCAGTAGATGCAATGTGTTGCAACACTAAAAGTATATACATATTAAAAATGCATCGCAAAATTTCTGCTACGCCCATTAACCTTTATAGGATCATTTGCTCAAAACGTATGTTCCTCTTTTTATTTATTTTTTTTTTCATTTTATATTTTTTCTTGACTCGTCTAAGCTTATTTTTTTTTTGCATATCTAAACTCTTCATTTTCATTTCTATACAGTCTGAACAACGATCCAACGTCGTCGTTGTCGTTAAATTTTTTTTTTGATATTTTTTTTTTCTCTAAGATTTATATTTTTTTTTCAGTTGAATATAAATACTTCATGGTTATAAGTAAAAGAATAAATTTTTTTATCACAAAAAGGTTAATAATAATGATAAAAAATTTTATTGAAAATATTTATATTCAATTTATGTGATTTATGATTTTTTAAAATATTTTTTATCATTTAAAATGTATAAAAATAATATATTATTATGTCTTTGATACTATTTTGATATTTTTTTGATATTCTTGATATTCTTTTGGATATAAATAAATGGTGTGGAATATATGTGTGTATTTCATTTTTTTTTATTTTTTATATATATGTGTTGGCAACAGCTGACGATTTAAACATATATATCGGAATTGATGCGCAGAATAAAAGCGATAAATAAAAAAAAAATTGAAAATAAAAAAAGATATAACAAAAAATAAAAATAAAATTAGAAGCCACGGTTAAATGAAAGGCTTTATTCTGGGATTATGGGCCAGGTGAATAGATAACAATATATACAGGGTAGAAAAGGTGGATCATCATAAACTACATAAATATATGCCTTTTTTCTCAATTTGGCAATTATTCGAGTTGAAAAAAAATTGATAAAATAGGTGGACTGGAAAACTAGTCAAAATTTTTTTTCCTTTTTTACCACATAATAATGCAAATTATAACGTTTGAGCTTTTTGAGCTTTTTGTAATTATTTGAGTTACCTCAATTAGTACGATCATGTATTCTGTTGATTGGACGTTTTAAAAATTTTATTATTTAATTATTATCGTTTGGTTATTAAAACTAAAGTAGTCCTGAATTAATAATACCTTTTATTATTGAATTTAATTATTTTTTTAAATAATTTCTACTATAATTTATAAATGTTTAAATATTAAATTTCATATGAGAGATTAAGCATTTTCCGAATTCAATTGTTTGATATTTCATGGAAAAAATATCTAGGGTATTAAATTAATTAATTACTAAATTGATTACATGTCTAAATACTCCGATAACAATATCCTGGAAAAAAATTCCCAATAAAAACAAAAACCAACAACAATAGCCTTCAGCAAGTAGAAAATAAATTAATCACAGAATTTAGCCGAAATTCCCAATAATTATCTCGTTGATAATATATAATAATATGTTGAATAAATATATAAAATAAATAGTCATTCAATACAATATTTAAAAGGTAAATATTGTAAAAATTAAATGAAAAATAATATCAACATTTAGTCACCAAAATACGATGACTAATTGATTAATTTTTGAATAAATTAATTACCAACTTATCCCAGACAGATGATGAAAGTAAATAAAAAGAAAAAATGAGCTTTCTGCTTAAACAATAATTTTTAAAGTATTCTTAAACATTAAAATAGAATAAAATTTAATAAAAATATATATTTAATGCCGAGATAACGATTCGGAAATATTCTTCGCCACGAAAGGTATAACTTTGTCACTTTTATGTGTGGGAGTAATTTAACCACCAGAATTGCATGATCGGTCAGCTCGGGTGCGGTCATCCTCTGCATGTACCGTTTTATTTTATACATATAAATGTACATAAACATATAACTATATACATACATGCTTATATAAACGATCTGTAAATCGTGTTTTCAATGGATGATAGGAATATATTTACATACAGCGAGTTTCGTTTAATTTTCAACCGTGACGTTATGCTTTTGCATACCCAATTCAAATAACCATCCGATAAGCTGCTTACGAATTTGATCATATCTAAACTAAATCGAAAAAAAACTTAAAAATAAACAATAATAAAAGGTAATTTATATATATTCTGCAACCTCGAGTGCATTGTCAACTCTTATGATAAACAATCAGAATAAAATAATCGAAATAATCGAAAGATTATATTTATTTTTTCTATATTCTAAAAATAAATATTTTTTATTTCCTTCATTTACTTGAAATTGCATCAATTTTATATTTAAATAATATTCAAATCAATGTACATTTATTTAAATGAAGAAAAAATATATATAAAAATCAAGAATATTTTTTTTTGCTTTTATTATTATTTATTTATTGGGTAAAAGAAGAAAATAAATATTTCAAAAAAAAAAAATGAATGAACAGGATAAAATAATGAAAATAAAAAAAGTAAATTTTCTACATGCAATACAAATTTATAAATCTGAAGGATATACTAGTGGTCAGAGGAGAGACAAGAGAGCAAAGATAAAACTCAGAGAGAAAAAAGTTACGTGTTTAGTTCATGACCACAAGTTTGTGGTACAAAAACAGCCACCAAGGATATTGATGGTGAATTTATATATATATATACATACACAATATTCAACATCACAGATAATTCAACTTTGCAAACAAAAAAACTAGAAAAATTAATTGAAAAATTACTTAGCAAATTGAAAAAAAAAAGAATTAATTGAATAGATAAATTTTCAAGTTAAAACAAAGGCTTTTTTATTTGAAAAAAAATACATTTCAAATAGATAAGTGAAATGGAAAAAACATGTATTGAATTTAAAAGTGTATTTTCATTTATTTAAAATAAAAAAAAAAATTAATGAAATGTATAGAAAAGTGGGCTTTTCATTGAAAGTAAATTTATCAAATTTAGAGATTATTTCTTTAGAATGAAAAGAAAGTTTAAGAAATAAATATATTGATTGGTTGTTGGATGAAATAGATAGTCGATTGAGCAAAGTACATCAATGTAGATTTAACGATAAATCTGTTGATGAAAGGTGGAATCACTAGGAGAACTAAAATCCTGATTGGATTACATACAAATTGGCTGATGGATAACAGATATGCTGTATAGATTTGTGGTAGTTACTAATAGAAATGATGTGAACATCCACACAAATACTAATTTATCAGTATAAATCAACCGGCAATTCAACTGTCGAGGATACGAAATAATATATAAATATAAATACATAAAATTACTTATTGTTTTTTTCAAATGGAAACAGCTAAATGTGATGATTTTAAGTGAAAAACTTGATAAATTTAAATGTAATTTTTAATGATTTTAATAAAGACTATCCTTCAGCAAAAAAATCAACGATTTTCCTATGAATTAATTAATAACAAATCCGTATGGAAAATCAAAGTTTTTCTTTGTTTAATAAAGCTTTCGCTTTTGAAAATTTTTAATTATAACTTTATTTAATAATGTAACGTTAATTAATGTTGAAATGGCTTCTGCATCCATGGACTTTCATGTCGACGCTTATGGACCAACACACACACAGATTTCCTATTACATATTAATATATTTTTCATCTCGTCTGCAGGCCAGTACACCCAACAATCCAGACATTACAAAAAAGGAAAAAGTGTTGGAAAATAAAAAAAAAAATTGATAAAATTATTCTATAAAAGAAGATAAACAAATCCTTCAACTTTTTAATTTACTGGAGTATGACTATTTTAGAGAAGAAAAATTCAGCAATATGTTTTACTTTTTGAGCTTTGTGCTTGCAGTAATGCAATTATTCTATCATTCATTCATCAACCTCCACCATTTTCTAGTATTATATTTTTACTCATTTTAATTTTAACTTTATTAAAAGTTTTTTTTATGTAAAGTCGTTTTTTATCGAACAAAAAAATATTGTAATTAGAGGTAATTAAATATTTCAAATTTCAATTTTTCTTTAGGTTGAAAATATTTATGTAAAATTGTAAAAATGAATTTAAAAATTAGTTGGAATTATTTTAGGGGATGAAATTGATTAAGAAAATTGGATTTATGAAATACATAATTTACAAGATTAAAAGCATTTGGAATAATAGATTAGACCGAAAGTTGAATTGTATTTTCGATAAATCTTTTCAAATATAATAACAACAATTAATTTTAATTTCAATGTTAAATTGTTTTGATAATTGGATTAAATTTTTAAAAAATAATCAGTTTAAAATTATTATTATTATAATGTACTTTTCGAGAATTATTATTCGTCTGTTATTTTTAATTGAAAAAAAAAAAAATAATTTAATTTCACAGTTAATTTATATATTAATTTTTCAACAACTAAATTTGAATTTATAAAAATTTTAGTTAATTTGAATTGAAAATATCAAAATTAAACACAATTAAAAAAAAGAAAATTAAACTTTTCACTTAATTTACCTGATAATTGAAATAAATTGATTTGAAAAAATAATAAATTTATATTGGGAAATATATTTTACTGATATTATTATTAATTGATTTTAAATTGAAATAAAAATTGTTTTGATAAAAAACCAGTTGTGCATAATTTAAAAAGATAAATAAATTCTAATTTATAAAATTAAATTAAATCGATTGAAAAATGTTTATATTAATCAATTTAAATAATCCAAATAATTGCTAACAATCATTTGATAACTAAATTTCCTACTAAAAGAGTTTTCAACAGATAGATGATGATTAGAGTTATTATACTTGAGAAATGCTATTTTCAAATTCAATAGCAGAGATAATCTCCACAACACATATATAACTATATCAATTTGCTAAAATTTCAACTACGTGGTGGTAAGATACTTTGTTTGTTCAGCTTCTGCTTTAAGCTCAACCACAAAATCCACATCCATATAATCACCAAAAATAATATCGATTTAAGTGAACATATTATTTTTTAACGCTATTTTATATTAAATACTATAATAACCAAGAGAAAAAACAAAAATGTTTTCATCTTCATTGTAAATTATTAATTTATCTTTCCTATTTTCAACGAGAATTTATATTTAGCTAATGGAAAAATAGTGTCTTAAACATTTCCCCATCATCATTAATAAAAAAATAAATAAAAAGTTAAACTTTGATCCTTTAAACTTTTGTCCCAGCCCTTCTTATTGTTTGAAAAAAAAATAAATACCAAAAATATCGTCATTGAAACTTGGCACTTTAGCTAAAAGAGTAAAAATTTTTTACATAAAAACTTCAACGAAATTTCGTAGGTTCATTTATGTAAAATATCATTAATCAATGGAAAAAAAACGCATTACTTTTCCCTATCTGCGCCTAAATTTCACGAGGGAAAAAAAATAAAACTAAACCAATTTCAACAGGATAAAAGTTAAAAAATTTGTCGCATTGAGTTGATGTATTGATTGAGCAAAATAAAATTTTTTCAATGATGAAAAATAGTGTCGATAGCTTGAGCCAAAAAAAAACACTTTCAATCACGAAATATATTTTCTTTTAGTTGATAACTTCTTGGTTTCGCTTCGCTGCTTTTATTTGACTTCAATTTTCACTTTTATATTACCGATTAACGTGGATAATAATAATAATAATAATAATAAAATTAATTTCTACTCACATCTTGAGCTGATAAAATTCTCGTTGCTGGTTGAATGTTGATGCTTCCAGAGCTTGAACGATGATGAAGTGAATTTGGTGTGTCATCACGTGAGCAGACACCTCTGTACCAAGGTAATTCACTTGATCCATCTTTCCTTTGTCTGTATTTTCTCCAAGCATGTCTTAGAAATCAAAAGAGATAATTAATAAGTTAATTGAACACGCTGATGATTACCTATTGATTAGCATGAATACAATTTTTTTTAACAAGAAAAATCAATGCAAAACAATGAAAATAAATAGACACATGTATCAATCACATCAACATCTGACTTTAGTTGTTAAATCGTTGGAGAATAATAGTAGCAGTTCAATTTAGTCCTAAATCAATATCAAAATATGTGCACTCATATGATTATCCATTCTCAAACAAACTTTGACATTTATTTTTATAGAATTAGTTTTTTTTTTTGCTTTTATTTACTTATGCTGCATTATTATTCTAACTTGTTCAAATAATAAAAATAAAATAAACACAATGTAAATATTATTACCTTATTCCAAATCCAACAGCAAGGGCAAATATTAATGGCAAAAGGGTGAAAATACATGCCAAAAATACAGTTTGCATGTCTGAAAATGCAGCAAGTATACCTGTTAACCAACAAACAATTGGATTAATTAATTAATAAATAAATATACGTAATTGTTATTAACAACAATAAAGTAATTTATACTTTTAAGATGATAATGTTGGGTTGTTAATTATTCATCAAACAACATAATGTTAAAATAAAGTTTTTAAAAAGATAAGCACCAGCTACTTGCATACAGTATCATCAGTAACTTGTTGGAAAACTTGAGACGCTTTTCTTGAATATACAAGAAAATGTACAGAAAATTTTGGCATCAAACAAAGCATTTTAGCTTCAGGACATCCTGAATTTTACAACATGAAATATAATAAAATAAAATACAAAAGAATGAATAAATTATAAACAACACATTAGCATACTTTTTTTTATATAAATAAATTAATTTTTACCTTGTTTAGATGTTTAATAAAACTAAAATTTTACTAAACTTTTTTGGGTTGATATAAATAAATTGAAATCAAATGTTGGAAAATGAACTTTTTATATGATGATGGGTTTTTTTTTAACTATATACACTTATTTTATAAACGATAATGTTTTTAACATTTGCACTGACAATTGGGATGAAAAATTTATTTCTTTTTTTTTTTGTGGCAATAAATATCACAAAGTTAAATTTAATCACCAATATAACCGTGAATGTGTTGAAATTAATATAACAAATTGTGTTTGGCTGATGAAATGGCCAATTTTAATAACCACATCAAAGTAAAAGTTAAATGAAAAGCAACTGCCATCACCAGAGCAACTGTGTTCTTGTCAATTATATTTATTAATAATTAATTGTCATTCTCACACAATTTGTTGAGGCGAACTAGCCTAACCCGACATTATGGAACAACGTCATCTGATTGGTCATTATAAAAACATAAACAATATAATAAAGTTGATAAATAAAAAAATAAAAAACATCAATATATTTATATTATTATTTTGTTTTTATATTTAAATCTGCTTTTCATGACAAATAAAAATGAAATAATAGTAAGTTTTTTGTGTTTTTTATTATGGATCTTGTCATGTACCAGATGATGGATAAGTTTTGATATTCCTGTTGCAGAACGTGAGATTTTCCTGATGATGCTTATCAACAGAATACGTTGGATCGATTGAGGTCATGTTGAACATCATTTGGAAGTCCTTGACATCCAACAATTCCACTCAAATAAAAAAAATATAGAAAAATCATTTCAATGGATTTATCAGCATTACTTCAAGGCTCTTGAGTTTTATAACAAAAATTTTTAACAAATATAATCATTTTTAAGCATCAATAAATTGGTAATATAATTTCCATTCAGATGAAAATATATTCATTGTACTTCAACAAGAAAATATGTTTTAGAAGTATAAAAAAAAAATCAATACTATATCTTATGCAACTGTGAATTTCCACGTACAAAAACACTGGTGTTGAAAAATAAAAAACACCAAAAAAATTTGCATTAAACCAGAATGTTTACCAAGAGAATATACCAGTGTCAATTTATGGCCAATAAATTACAACGTGCTGCGTTGATAAATTTTGTCTAGACAGAAAAGCTGATTATATAAAAAAATAAAAAAATATAACTTTGAAGCTTTATTGACAACTTGAGGTGATTTTTCATTAATTTAAAAGCAAATTATTCAGCCTAAAATATAATTCATTAAATGGAATATTAAAAATGAAATTTTATAAAATAAAAAATAATAAATGGTCTGTTGAAGATATACATAGACTAATTCATCACTACAAAAAACAAAAATGTCTTTGGAATAAAAACACAAGTTGTTATGTAAATTCAAAAAAAAGATATAAAGCTTACAAAAAAATACATGAAGATCTTGGAAAGCCTGGTGTAACATTGGTTCAACTAATCATGATGATAAAAAAAATAAGAAAATCATATGTATCACAGTTAGAAGAACTCATTCATAACAAAAAGACAAATGAAAGACAAAAAAATAATGCTTCATCATGGTTTTATGAGTTACATAAATTTTTAAAAATGTATTTAAATTATGATGAGCTTAATTGTCTTCATAATGATCATCATAAAACGAGCAACTCAACAAAGAGAAGTTTATCAAATAAATATAAAAGACAAAATGAATATGGAAATTCTATCAATTGTCTTTGCTCGAGGACATGCTTTGATGTTTCTACTCCAAAAAATACATCATTAATCAACTCAACTTCATCAAAAATTAACCTGAAATGCAGAAAAAAATATCATCAAGTCACAGGAACAAAGGTATGTAAGTTGAATAACCACATCTATTATTTATCCTTATTATTTTCTTTAATTTAAGCATCAACTTTTGAGAAATAAATTTTTATTTTTCTTCAGTTGAGAAAAACCATTTAACACAATCTCGTGTCCCTTATCAAGCTGATAAATTATTAATTAAAAAATCAAAACCAAGTGGTAAAATTAAATTTACAAAAACTCCAAACATTCAAATTAATGAAAGCTCGAAAAAAATTTTTAATTCATTATCAAATATTTTTTTTATCATTATTTATACTATTTTATTTTTTGGTACATTAATTGTACTCAATTCTTGGTCATGAAAATAGTTTATTTTTAAATTTTATTCACGTAGTTATACTTTTTTTCTTCTGGGGAGTTTAGAAAATTTAATCATAAAAACTTTTAAGATTGTATCAAGTGGAAGAAATGTTTATATTTTTTTTTTCATTGAAAGAAAAATTCTGGTCGAATCAATTTCAACTGAGCATTTTAAAAATAATAAAAAAAAAAAGGTCGAGTTATTCTGAAAATGATAATAGTCCTGGAAATTCCATTTTGACTTTATGATTTTTATATTTTTCATTTACAAAAAATAAGTATGGCAAAATTCCCCATTCGAAAAAATATTTATTTTTATTTTTCCTATTGCGACGAAAAAAAAGTAGAGCTTTTTTTAGAAAAATAATTTGTATTTTTTTTATTTAAAAATTTATTATTTGCGGTTGTTAAAAGAAAAAAAAAGTCAACAATTATTATGACTATTTATTGCTCCCTGGAAAAAAAAGTAGTAAAAAATAAAATGAGAATTAAATTAATGTCAGTGTTATGATTGAAAAAAGCAAACAAATATTGTTTATGATCATGTTGATGATATTAAAGAGCGGAAATTTGATCCAGATTTGCATTATCGTAAAGTTGTCTTATCAAGCAAACCTTTAAATAAAATGAGATTGCCTCAAGGAGACGGTTAGATGATGAACGTAAACTTAAAAGTTTATACAGAAGAAATTAAAGTTAATGCACTTGTTAAAGTTTAAAAGAAAAAAAAGTACATATAGATTTCGAGCAAGTCAGGTAAATAAATTTAATACTGATAGACCACAAAAAGTTTGCAATTTGATCTTTCTCTATGTTTCAATTGACGAAGACACAGGAAAGACTCGCCAATCGATGACTCGAATGACAAAGTTTCTTGCTTTCTCAAAGACCAGTGCAAGACATCAAGTTGAGCGGAACCAATAAGTGGCTTGAATCGGAGAAAAAATAAGAAAAAAACTGATAAAAAAATAAAAGTAAAGCCGGAAATAAAAAATAAAAAACACATAGTTGATATAGAAAAAGAAAAATCGAGAAAAAGGCTTTTTTTTCGATTTCCTTTTCGTTCAATGTGTAAAAGCATTGCAAATGGAAAATCCAAGATCAGTATAGATTTCAAAGGTGAAAAAAAAAAGAAATAAATATAAAAATGTTAAGAAAAGTTTAACAACATTGTTGAAAGTATTCTTGTGTGATTAAATTGATTGCTTTGATAGTAGAAATGAAAGAAAAAAAATGATTGATCATACATGAAAATAGAAAATAAATAAAACAAATAAAGTTAGGTCAATTGAAGATAAACTATTTGAACAGATGTTTGTTGTTCTGTTGTGTAACCAATGCCAATTGCACATTCAAATAATTCAACGTCATTCAGACCAATGATTTACTCTATCTGTCAAATTGCATCAAGTCATTTACAATTGTTTATTTTATCCACTTCATTTCAAAGTACTAAATGTACATAGTTTAATATTTTTTTGGTCATTTTATACTTGAATCATCATCAACATCATCATCAGCAACATCACAGACTAATCAAAATAAAAATTAACAAATTTTTTTCATTACTGCTTGCTTTTTTGTTTGCTTATCCTTTGAATTTGCAAAAAACAAAAAATTATATCCCATACTTGAAAAACTTTTGTCGTTTTATTCTACCAAGTTCACAACGTGACAAGAATACTAAAACCCATCCAGTTGGATTTTTATTTTTTGAATAAAATAGTTTTTCAAAAATGTATTAAAATATAAAAGTTTTAGTTTTTTTTGTTTAAAAAAAAAATTTTTAGACTTTGAAATTAGTTGGAATATAAATTTGAAATTCATCAAATGCATATGGCTTTTTAATATTTTATAAATTTTATTTAAATACTCACTGTATTCAATCTCGTCTTGATCAACAAGATAGCCAGTTGAATTGTAAATTTGCTGATCAGTTTTAGTTGATGTTGATGTTGTAACACCAAAGCTATTTAGAATTGTAGATGGATTATCTAAAATTGTTGGAGTGTTACCAATTTCTAGGATTGTTGGTGGTGATGGTGATGGTGATATTTCAAGATTGGACTGTATATTTTTGGTAGCATTAGACGATGATACATCAGATAATGTTGTTGCAGCAAAACTACTACTTGTGCTTGTTAAATTAGTCAGTATATGTCGTAACATTCTGCTAACTATTTCATCACTATCTGCCATTGTGTCTTTTATTTTTGGTAGTTTAATTGTTCTTTTTTTTTTTTTTCTAATTTTTGATACTGTAATATTCTGCTCGAGGATTATTACATTCTATGAATGTTTGTAATTTACTGTGACTGTTTAGTTATGATTTAGCTCTGACTGTTCTTTTTTATTTTAAATGATGTCACAGTCAATTTACATGGTGAATGAGCTTTGCTCTGGACTGCTGTAACAGAAAAACCATCATAACAATGAATTAAAAAGACAATTTAATGTTACACTTGACGAGAACATAGCAAAAAATTATGTAGCTTGTGTTTTGCATGGAAAAATGCTTAAAATAAAAGATAATAATTATAAAAATAATCCAATCAGAATAACAACAAAACAAAATTTATTATTAAATACAATAAATATTTTCTAAAGTTTTATTATTTTCAAAACAAAAATTATAAATAGATAAATTACAATTGATCAGCAGAAAATATGAAGTAAGCTTGTAGTTAAGGGAGTTACAATGTTGATTTTTGGTGCCCCTAGGCTTGGGTTCAAATTCTCAAAAAACTTATCATAAGAAATATCCTCGGCACTGACTCCTTAGGCATGTGGAACAAATATTTCCTGGCAAAGAACGAGCAAAGATAGCCTCTTTCCTGGTTCTATGCTTGGAAATATTTGTCCACGACGAAGATATCCTTTTGCAATTTTTAATTTAATAAATTTGATAATTTAATTTTTTACTTCAATTCCAAAAAATAAAAAAAACATAGTAACACACACAATCACTATGGCCATCATCAAATGTCACGAAAATTATGATAAGTAAATAAATATTCCATTTAACAGTTTATTTATTTTTTTATAATTTACTTTTATCATATATCTTGGATAAATGGTAAATTAATGTATTGAAAAATGAATTAATAATTAGTCATCGTCTTATAATGGCTAAATGTTGATATTATTTTTCATTTAATTTTTTTAATATTTGTCTTTCAAATATTGTAAAAAATGTTTATTTAATTTATTTATTTATTCAATTTATCATAATATATTATTAACGAGTTAATTATTCAGGAATCTTGGATAAATTCTGTGGCTAATCTATTTTCTATCTCCCAGTGGATATTGTTGTTGATTATTTCTCTATTAGAATAATTTCGTACGTAGATTTTTACTTTTGATAAGTTGTATAATCAATTGTTGATAGACAGTTTAAATTATCAAACTCTTGATCGATTGTTATTTGTCTTAATCAATCAAATAGATCAATCATCAAATGTGTGAGTTTATTAGCAGGCTGGTTGTTGAACCAGCTTGCCAATTTCAAGGTACAATGCATGTAGTTGTTGAGGAATAATTAAACCCCCGTCACTCAACCATTCTACTTGATAAATGTCTACAGTATCCACTACAGTGTTATCAAATTGACTCTGAAATCAAAAAATATCAACAACAATGTATACATTGTCGTAAACATCTTTATAATTTGATATTGTCATTCATTTAATTATTTTGTGATTTAAAAAAAGAAATTTTTCCATCATAAATTAAACGGTTCGTTAAATTTATTTTGCTTCACTTTGTCTGATGGGTTAAACTTAACTTTGTCAAGCAAATTTTCCGACATTTTTCGCGTACGAACTTTGATGTTAAATGAATAAAAAAAAAACTCTAATTGAGTCAAAGAAAAATAAATAAAAAAAAATAACAATAAACATTTTTAGATAAATTATTTGACATTATCGTTCAGGAAGATATAAGCCAACAATGCAAAAGAAAAAAAAATAAATAAAATAAATAAAAATCAGAAAGATCGATGTGATGAGCGATCAGGAAAGATCCGTCTCTCCGGATATTGGAAAGTACAAAACTGTAATTACGTTACGGTTAATCTTGTATTAAGTTTTTATCTTCTTTGGAAAATTTCAAACTAACAAAACAATACTTAAGATAACAAATGAAAATAAATAAATAAAATTTTGTTGAAACGTGAACAAATGTTAAATAAAAATAAATTTTTCAAAGTTTTTTATACTTTGAATGATTTTTTTTTTCATCAATATATAAACATCCACCTTTCACATTACCAAACAAATAATTGCACTTTTTATTTAAACAATTAAAATAACAAATATAATTTAAAATTTAATTGAATAAATATTCATTATATTGTTCAATTAAAAATTGAACCAACGAAAAATTGTTTTAATTAAATTTTTAAATAAAAAAAATGAATTTATCTTTGTTTTTTTTAATGTTTAGCAAACGATTATTATTAATCTATTATTATTTTTAAAATTGCGTTAAAAATTATAATAAAAATGTAATTATTTTTCGAGCTTGTTATTAACAACAACACCGTCATAAAAAAATTCTTGACCGCAATATTATTATTTAATTTTAGCCAACATGTAGAGCTTAAAAAAGAACAAAATCACGTTAAACAAATTGGCATAGTTATCCAATTACATAAGAGATTAATCTTGACAACCTGATGGATTTTGTTCTACAAAATTTACGGCTATACATGAATCATTAGTCTGTGGTTGTCACTAAATTTGTTGCACAATTTAAGATTTTGTCTGGGATATATTTAATAATATCCCAGTAAAAATTAATTTACTGTAAAATTAAAATAACATTTTTTTCTTAACAACAATACCACGTAGTTTTTTTTTAAAAAAATAAAAAACATTTTATTGAAAATTTGAAACGAGAAAATAATCGTCTTGGATACAAGTTCTATTTGTAAACACCCCACAAGTACAATCATTTACAATTTGACCCTCTCAAAGAGGGAAACCTCCATCAAGCAATCGCTTGTTCTTTTTTTTTTTTTTCATTATATTTTTTTTTCTACTCTTTTTTCGTTTCAATTCTCTTGTCGTTTTATATTTTCTGACTTTTTTACATTATATACACTCTTGATAAAAAGACCCTTCATTGGGATGTTGAAACATTTTTTTATTCTATTCTCTTGGTAGTCGTGATGTTATCGTAATGGTTTTTACAATAGCCTAATAGTTGCCACAAAACAATATTTATATTGTTTATATTTTCATTTATAAATTTAAATAAATAAATATTTTTCAAATATAGAATATATTGTTTAATTAAAAATTGAGAAAATTACATTTTTGTTATTTTTTTTTTTCCTAATAAGAAATTTTTTTCTGAGGAAACTTTAAATATTTTTTTGAACATTTAAAAGTCAATTATTTTTATATTCCTAATATACAATAGAAATCTATAAATAATAGGTAATAAAAACTGATGAAAATATTAAGTAAAAAATGATTTATTTTGTTTCTCTTTTAACTTGGAAAAAAAAAATTAAAAAAAAAACATTTGGACATACGATTTTATAATTTTTAACGTGAAAATGTTTCTTTTAATTCTAAATGACAATTCAATGTAGAATTAAATTAAAATTAAATCAAGAAATATATATTTAATAATCTAATTTGAATATTTTAAATTCTTAAAAGTTTTTAAAGTTTTTAAATTTCTGAAACTTTTAAAAGTACAATAATGGCAATTTTTTTTTATTCTAAAACTACATAATGAGTGGTATTTTTATTTTTTTTACTATTCTACCAATGAAACGTTTTTATTTGAGTTTAAAATTTGACGAAGGATGATAATGATAATGGCAGCTTTGTTATTAATTATATTTTATTCATCTTTTTTATATTTTTATTTCATTGTTTTTTTTTTTATTTAAATTTTATACGAATGATTATGCGTTTTCTTTTTTTCCTTCGAATGAAATTCTTTTTAAAGTATACATTGAACAAGTTGAATTTAATATGAACAAACGAAAAAAAAAAATATATTTATAAATCGTTGGATCGTAGGAAAAAATAAAATAATTAGCGTAGAAAAAAATTGTGAAAAGTAAAAATAATAATTTCAATAATTGGAAAGAGTAGTTATTTATTTCGTATGATGGAATATCCAATGTACTTGTTAGTTTTCATTATTATCCAATCTATATTCTCGTTATAATTACTCCCAATTTGTAAAACATAAAACCATCATTTATTTTTTTATCAAATTCATTCAATTTTTATTCTGAGTGTTTTTTTTAATCTCTTGAAAATTAAAAATAAAAATCGATTATTATTTGAAAAGCATATTTAATATTTCTGCTGATAATTGACAATGATAAAATAACAAAAAAGAAAAAGTTAATTAATAAAAACTATTGGATAACAGGAAAATAATTGAATTGGATATGTAAATGTAAAAAAAAAAATATTTGATATCCAGAAAAGATTGAATCTTTTTATTTTGAACAAAAAAAGAAGCCAATCATTCAGTTTTATTTATCGTTTGATTATTTAGTAGTTTTTTTTCGTGTTTTTCGTTTTCGAAATTTAAGAAAAAATACTGTCTTGTAAGCTCATATTATTTTTTATTATTATTTTCTCTATGAGGTAATTTTTATGACGTACTTTTGAAGCACACTAAAGATCTTTTAAGTATTTAATGGCTTGGTAAACTTTTTTTAAGTCATCAGCCTATCAAATACATCAAAAAATCCCAAAAAAAAGTCTTCTACTATTATTATTTTTTAAATTGTCAATTTACCTATTTTTAAATATCTCAATATGAAAAAAAATAGAAAAATGTTAATAAGCTCTTATCAAACCGTAAAATAAATTTTATCATCTATCAAAAATAATAAACAAGATATATAATAGCCTTTTTATGTATAAAAAAAATATAAAACTCATTCGGAAAATGAAAAAAATAAAAAAATTGACTTCTTATTCATTTTATATCCATAAAAAATGATAATAAATCTTTCAATTTTTTATCTACGTTTTGTTGCCGTGATTTCTATCAATATATATAAAATAGATAGATAAAAAATTGTCCAGAACAAATTGCTGAAAATTTTCAACAATGACTCATTTTTTTTATCCATCTCAATGTTAGATGTGAAAAATAGTTTAAAAAAACATCAAAAAATAAAAATTTATGTTTAAATTGATCAGTTTTTATTGACATTTTAAAAAGGTTAATATTTTTTCAATAATTTTTTATTTTACAATTTATATTTCGAGTTGTTTTCATCGCTCTTTTCAAATTTTACGCGTTACGTCTGACACTGCTTGACTTGTACTACTTAAATATGTTAATTTTTGTTCCCTAAATTTTTTCCTACTCAAATATTATAATTTATTATGAAACTTAAAACTGCGTTAATTAATTTTATGTCAGAATATTTAATTAATTTATTTATTTTGAAAGAAAATTATGAAATTTTGAGGTCAACTCCATCATTGACTACTGAGAATTTGATTTCCCAAAAATTATGATAGCCCTTCATTTTCAATATTTATTTTACTTTGCTATTTATTTTTATATTTTTCTAAAAATAAATATCCATATTTCCGCTATTTTTTTATAAATCAAATATTATTTTAAATAAAAAAAAATCAATTCAATTGTATTGTTAGTTGAAGTAGAAAAAAAAAATTTGGTTTTTCTTTTTGATAATTTACGAGGTTCACATTGTAAAATGAACAAACAGCGATACATATAAAAAAAAAAAAAATACATATTTATTTATAAAAGTATATTTGTTTTTTTCAAACATAAAAAAAAATCATATAAAATAGTGAAAATAACAATTTTTGAACATTTTAAAAATGCTTCCAAGTATCACTGGCTTTAAATTTTGTACACAATATTTATAACGAATTTTAAAAATTATTTAAAAAATAACGATGAAAAAATATTGTATACAAAGTTCAGATGTTAAACAGTATGATGGATTATTTTCAGTATTTTTATCCGTCAACATATTTTATTTTTGATAAAGTTGAAATGAGAGTATATTGTTTAGTTTGAAAAGCGTGTGTCATGTACATATTGCTTCATGATCCGGGCTTGTATTTTGCTCTCAACAGTGAATCGATCTCAATGAACAAGCTATTGAATTACACTTTAACATCAAAGCTGTTATCTGTTATCAACACTATCATGATCATGCTACATCATTTAAACTATATAACAACTTTAAAATCAGCAATATCACAAACATTTTAACCTTGCCTAAATAAATATAAAAACATCTATTTTTTTTATCATTTTTTTGCTACAATAAAATACAAAAATAACTTCAACAAATCAACTGTCTATTGAAACAGCTTTGAATTAATTTTTAACGAATTGAAAAAGTCTTTAAAAACAATGAAAAAAATATCAACAAACATAGGAAAGTAATTGTTATCAATTCAATTCAATGAGTGAATTAAGAAAGAAAAAAAAAAAAGTTTATCTTAGATTTCAATGAACTTTTGTCTACGAGAATCATTATGATATTGATCAAAAATATTTCAATGGAAATTTCAAAGTTTTGGAGCTTTGAAGGAAATGTATTTGGTGTATAATTTGAATTCATATTGTAATATGAATTTCGAAATTTAATGGTGGTTATTACAGAAGGATATATTTGGCTTTATAGCCACAGATGAAGCTAACATACATGGAGGGATAATATGCATAAAGCCTATGGCAATATAATCGAATTGCTAATTCACAGTGAAACAGGACAATAATCTCATGTTTGTGGATAATATGACAATAACTGAGATCACTCAATGACGATATAAATAACACTGTGTTTACTTGGTAACATCGAATCAATTATTGATCAGAAAAATCAATGAAATTAATTAAATTAGAACTTAAACAACTCACAATATTTATTTACAATATTTTGAATTTTATTTAAACAAAAATTCATCAAAAAAGAGTGAAATTTAATTTCAAAAAATTTAATTTTATTTAAAAAAGTTCAAAGGGAATAATGAATATATAATTTTGAATGTATAAAATGAAAAATCCTTTTATATAATTTGATTAAAAAGGTTTTTTATAATCATAATTGAATTGTAAATAAATTATTTTTTATAATTATAATAAATTAAAGTAAAATGGCTTTGAAAAGTTGTTTTTATTATTAATATGTTTTTTAAATAAATAAATAAATGAAATTTGAATAAATAACTCAAGAGTATAAGAAATTTGTTTGAAAAAGAAATTAAAAAATAATTGAATTAATAATAATGATAATTTGATAAATTTTAATTCAAATTATAAATGATTTTTTTATTATGAATGAAATTATAAATATATCCATTGATAATGAAAAAAGATTTTTCAATTTTTCTTCTTTTGAAAGTTTAAATTTTTTTATTTTTGCTTCTTTATTCATTTTGATTTTAACATTGAGATGGAAAAGTCCATGATACTCGACAACGTGAGTTGAAAGAATCCCCTGGGGTTTCAGTAGAATAGAAATATAAAAAAAAAATAATAAATAAACTGGGTCGAGTAGAATTATCGAGTTGAAAAAGAAAAGTAGTATAGAATTTACTGAATTTTTTTATTTTTTCCATCGGAAATCTTGAATTGTCCACTTTACAAAAAAATCATCACGAGATTTGTGATTTTTTTTACATTTTTTGGAAGGTATTTTGTATGTTTGATAATAATAAAAAAAAAATAAACAAAAAAATCTAAATCGTGTGGTTTATTTGATAAATTTTAGTTCCATTTTTTTTTTGTAAAACTTCAATCAATCTGTAAGTCAACAAAAAATAAATAAACTAATAAAATGAAAAATGCCTGAAACAATATACAATTATAGATAAAGAAATTAATTTATTTCAAAAAAAAATATAAAACTAATTTTCGTATAAAATTTCAATCGTTGTAATATTAAAAAATTAAATTTAAAACAAAAAATTATAATCAATAACTGAAGCTGGGAAGGAATATTTCAACGTGCCAATTTTCTCCTTCCATGGGAAATAAAAATTCTAATGATTTATTTGAATATTTTAGATGAAAAAAACAAAAACAATATTTTTTCTGGAACATTTCCAGTTTTCATACACGTCTATATATTAATTTTATTTGAAAAAAGAATAAAAAAAAATGATAATATTGTTTTGAAGTTATACATTGTCAGACAGTTGACTGGATTTTTTTTTTTATTTATTTTCTCATTTTTGTATAATCCCGTGAGGCATTTAATTTGCTAGGCACTTTTCAACGTGACAAATTTCATTCGTTTCTAAAAACGTGTATTGAATGTAAACATAGCCATTTACAACAGCATCTCTTGTTGATGGAAAAGGATAATCAAAAAATGAAAAAGAAAAAAAAAATAAAGTTAAGTACTTGTAGGCGATGTATGTGAAGACACGAAATTAATGTTTCTACTGAAAAAAATTTTTTATTTTATTTTTATAACTTATCTATTTATCGTATGGTTCGACAATAAATATTCCATCAAAACTTTATAAATCTTTATACACCGTTTATTTTTTAACGGAGTAAAAAAAAAGTTGCTAAATTAATTGCATAACTGATAATCCGCCAACAACAACAGTATCTCTTGGCGAGTAGAAAATAAATTAATCACAGAATTCATCCAAGATTTCTAATAATTATCTCGTTAATAATACATCATAATAAATTGAATAAGAAAAAATAAAATAAATAAATATTTAATACAATATTTGAAAGGACCTTTATGTCTGATGATGACAGTAATAATGTTGATGGATATCGAGGAGAAACAAAAGTTAAAAATTTAAAATCAAAGAAAAAGCGTTTCATGTGTAATTCAGTAGAAAAGTCGAGGAATAGTCAGACAAATGTGAAATGTTTTCAAGTACTTAGTATAATACGAGTAAAAAAAAATAAGAGAACATTATCATCTGAATTTTCAGTGAAAACAACTTGAACATATATAAAATCCGCATTAGTACATAAGAATTATCAAAGTGAGATTCAAAACTGTTGAGAAAATAGTGAGAAATTTGAAATGGTTAACGTGCGGTATACAACCAGTGGTCAAGAGCCATTAACCTATTCCAAGATTATTTTAAAAAATATTATAATCTACTTAATTACAACCTCAAACAAAAGAGATAAATATAAAATTTTAAATTTTAAAATTCAAAAGTTAATAACTCTCTCTCTCTCGCTCTCTTAACTAAATTATTATAAATTTTTCATTTACTCAACTCTAAAATTTCACACACAATTATTTTAAATTTATTCTACATAAAAAACATATATATAAATTTAAAATACATTATCATTCAAAACCAGATATATTTACAGCCATTAACTTACTGAAAATTTTAACACTTTACATTGAAATTTAAATTTCTCAAAATTTCAATGAATAAAATACTCGGAGAGTATTTATTTTTTGATGAATTTGTACTTTAACATCCAGTAACATTTATGTTTATTTAAAGTGTAATTATTTATCCATAATTTATCGTCCAAATAAATTCATAAATAATTTAATTCTTTTAATTTTCAACAATCCACTGAACAAATTATTGCCACAGTAAAAAAGCTCTCTCCAATTGAAGCGTTCATTGTGTTTATTTATTATTTTTCTCTCAAATAAAAAAATAGTAAATTGTTGTTTTTATAATCGAAATTTATATCCAGAAAATCTTGATTAATTGAAACAGGTTATATACATAACAACCCCACTTATTTTCCTCCCAGTGGTTGAGCAAAAAATAGGAATTAAAAAGCTTTTTTTATTTTGATAATATAAAAGCTAAGTATAAATTTAATAAAAAATATTAAAAATAAAATAACATTGTATACGTAATTTTTATTATATTATTTTTTTATAAAATATATTGTTGGTTGATTCATCAAAGGGATCAGTGAAACCATAAGGTAATAAGAGTCAAGCAAAGATAACAAGAAAAGGTCTTAAGCAGAGCTTTAATAACACCAACTTCATAGCATCACGTTCTTCTAATTGGCCTTATTTTTTTTTCCTCATTCTTTATTTAATTTTAAAAATAAAAATTAAATCATATACACTACTCTTAATGACACACACCTTAAAAATAAATAAACAAAATATTTTTTTAAAAAATATTCAACCCAAAAAAAGAAAAACCAATATTGTCGGGAAAAAAAAAAGGAAAAAATACATAAAAAGTTTTCGTACTTTTTATCGTGAAAAATAAATACGAAAAAAAATTTTTGAATTCTTGTTTACGAGAATGTTTATCATCGTGTTGATAAAAAAAAAATATAAAAATTGAAATATATCACATTTTTAGGCATATCCGACTTTATTCACATGCAGAGCTTTTTTTTTCTTTCTGTTAAAAATTTTTTTCAATGGTTTAAATAAAAAATTAGCTAAATAAAAAAAGCTCTAAAAAAAAAAAAGAGAAATAATACAAAGCGCTTACCAATTCACGTGCTGCAGTAGTTAATCCCGGTCAAGGGATTTTGCGTATTCTAAAAAGCCCAGTTAATATAGTTCTTGATTTTGCTCGTAACATTCACCGGTCCATAAAATTTAAAAAAAAACTACTTTTTTATATTTTAATTATAGCCGTTTATTTTTTTCCTAAAAGTTTCATGTGAAGTTATTATTAAATCCACGAGGATATTAAATTATCATAATGAAAAATTTTAATTTTTATAATCACAAAATAAATTAAATAAAAATAATACACAAAAAAGTTTATATTAAACTAAATTAAATCACTTTTTTCGTTGATTATTTATTTTAATTTTTTGAATAAAAATTTTGGATTATTTAATACATCGTTTATGTAGTTTGTATTTTTTGATTATATTTTTTTCCGCTGATAACACGGAAGAACAAGCTCGACACACCTCTCACGAGAAGCTGAATCGGATAGTTGAAGGGATGCTGGATAACTGAGATATTCAGCATCAAATAACTGCGCCGACGCAACAAGGGGTTGACTGCAACCCCTTGCATGTACACTTGTATTATTTTAAGTCCAAGAAAACAGCAGCTTCCTCATTCTTTATCACATTATTTTGCCTTCTTTTTTTTCCCTTATCATTCAACTTTACTGGATTACTTTTGGTCATATTAAAATTAAAATTAAAAGTGTCAAATTTAAAACTTTTTATTTTACTTTTTCGTGAATTAAATTTCCAATTATTTATTTATTCATAATATTATTATAGTCAAAAATAGTGTTTAAATTATTGTTGTTTATAAATTAATACATCTCTTTTTAATAAAAAAATTAATCAATTCATTTATAAAGTGATTTTTTTTGTTTAATTTATTCAGTGACATATCAAGTTATTAAGCTCAATAAAAATTTCTATTTAATATAAATAATAAAACTAATAAAAATAATTTTTTTTCAATCAAATAATCAATGTAAAATTTTGACAAATACCTTTAGAACAAAATCGATAATAGCAAAATGTTATAGATATACATTTAGTTTCATCACAGATAGTTAATTACTCTAGTTTCATTAGCAAACAATCTTTGCAATTTTGTGGGCTTCTCTCTTGCAACTAATTAACGAGATTCACCGTGATTTTGTAAAGAAAAAAATCTAATTTTATGAAAATAAAAAAAAAGAAAAAATAATCTCATAATAATAATAATTAATCAATACCTAAAAACTTTGACAAAAGTGTTAAATTAAAAAATAAATTAAACGATAAAAACGATGATTATTTATTTTATAATAAATAATTTGTGTTTTTATTATAAAAAGTAATTTTACAACAAAAAAACTAACACTGTTTTCTAATATATTAGTGTATTTATTTATTTTTTCCATTTTTTTTTTATCTGGAAAATTTATTACGTATACAAAATGACATAAAAAGAGTTTTTCGTTAAAAACCATCCAGTCGACATTTCGACAATATTAACAACCCAACAATTAAAATAATAATAATAATAATAATTTTATACTACAGGATGCATAATAAACAAAATTTAGGGTTAATGTATGCAAACGTTTTCTCTTAACGCTTCTTGATAATTTAACTTGTTTCACTTTTTACTGTATTTTAAATATAGTGTCCTCATAGTTGCACCATATTAAGCCACTTTTTTACCACCAAATATTCAAGATTTTCCAGAGAATTTATTTATTTAATTATTCATTCTTTCATGGATTTAAATTTCTATTTTTTGCTTCTTTTTGTTTGTTTATTTTTTTTAATAAATAATTATTAAATGACATGTATTTATTTTTCGAATATCAATTTGTTTTATTGGAAATAATTTAGAGTCAGTCAATCGATACAGTTAATGTCAATTGGATTTTGAGAATTGACTCGTTAATTTAACTCGTCAATTAAATTTAACAAGAAAATTTAAAAAAACGAATTAAAATTCATGAAATAATAGATGTATTTTGTGGAAAATATTATTCTCAAGTCGAATAACATGTGAGGTTTCATTTTTAAAAATATCAAGAATATTATTTTGAGTTTTTTTATTTATTTTATGTTTCATAGCTTGATATTACGTTTGTAATAACAATAAATGATAATTACCATGTCTCGTGATACTTATAAGTCGAAAATTAACGACAATTTTATTATTAAAAAAATTAACATTGTTAAAAGGTACATTTACATTTATGATTAAAAAAAAAAGCATAATTTTCATTTTATCCTCTTTAAAATTAAATATAAATATTTAAAATTTGTCGTCATCAAAATTAGTGTACTGAAGAAGTTTTTGATTCAAAGTCGTTTCAAGAAAATCCCAAGATGGTAAAATTTCATCATCAACATCATCACCATCATCATCACAGCTTTTATTCTTTTTCAATTGTTTTTTCTTCGTTGACTCCTCATGACTTGTCACCTCATTGGATTCAAATTTACCCAATTCATCATCATACTCAACACGATCCCACATTGGAAGAGTACCTATTTTTTAATCAACATATTAGCCAAAATAAAAATTCATTTTATAATCTACAAATTTAAATTTAACAGTTTGTAAAATTAATGATTATTTACCACGAGTTTTCCAAACTGGTACACGTGCACCATGTCGTTTGAATTTTCCAAGTGAATTATTTGATGATGTCCATGATAATACTGAACTTGAATCCCAATCATTAATTAAACTTGGTCGTAAACCTTTTGTCATTGTATCGTGTATTTCCATTATTTCTTTTTGTAATTGTTTTTCACGTTCTGATAGAATTTCATTAGACTTTTTAGCTAATTCTGGTGAATTTGATAATGCCACTTTCGTCAATTGATTTTCTGATCTTTAAAAAATAATAGTAAATTAATTATTTAATAAAATTGCAATAAAAAATATTAATTCTAATTATATTTTATTTATTTTAATTTTTAATATTTTTTTAATCACCTGGGTCTGTAAATTTGCCTTGGTATTTCTGATGCATTTAAATTTGGACAACTATTTTTCCTTTGTCTTCTTGATGCTTCTCTTGAAATTTTTTGAATTACATCGAGCATTAATATTCTATCGTCGTGTGGTAAAACTGCTGCAGCTTCTTGTAATATCTAAAAATAAATAAACCATTTAATTGGAAATAATTCACCGAGTTAATTAATAATCTCTCCCAAATAAAATTCAAACACAATGACTATTTATTTAGTTTTTTTTTTGCATTAAATTATATCCTGAATTTATATTTATACTATTCAAATAATACGACAATTTATACAAATGAAATAATTACATTTTTATTATTATATTATTTCATTGTAACATAGAAAGCCAAAAACAATTATCGATAAATTTATTTTAATATTATTCACCAATTTTGTGGTATTAGTTTGAAATAAATTATTCGTAAAATCTTTAATTTTTTTTGTATTTATCAGTGTTAATTGAAAAGAAAAAATATGGTCAATTTTGTTGAATGAAATTATTGTAATTAATTAATTTAATTACAAAATATAAATTATATTTTTAATTATAAATTATTTGATTTTAATAGAAAAGAAAAGATATTTATTAATTTTTTTATTTTATTTTTCTTTTTTGGAATAATTTACTTATATTCTTCATTTTTCAATTGAAATAAATTTAAAAATTGAGTAAATTAGTCGTTAAAAGTGAGCTTATTTTGTTGATAAATTTTTAAAGTTTGTTTTTTTTATTTTTTATTATTTTTTTTTGTATCCTTGATAATAATGTCTGTGGGTATTTTTTGATTATGTCCACAGAAAGTTGAAAAGTTTTTTTGAATGTATATGAAAAATATGAAAAACTTTTACACTTGATAATATTTTTTTATTTTTAAATCACAGTTTTATACGTAACTTTACTGTTTCGATATGTTTTTTTTTTATATATATTTTTAAAATAGAAGCATGTTGTTGGTTGAGAAAACAAGAAAACTTAAAACTGTTAAAATATTCAAAAATTTATACTTTTTTAAATTTTAAATTTATATTATTTCCATACTCGAATATTCACGCAATAAAATATTATACTTTATCTGAACTTTCATCATTTTCCGAGACAATAAATTTACAAATTCAACAAATATAAACAAAGAAAAAACAATAAAAATAAAAAACAAATTTACTAATTTTATTTTACTGTAAATTGACTATCGAAATTGATACTAAAAAAACAATGCTAAATAAAATTTATAATTATTATTTATTTATATTTTTAATAAATATAAATTGAAAGCAAAATTAAGCACAAAGTGTCATTTTGCACTTAAAAAATGACGTTATTAATCCGACGTCAAGATTGAAAAATTAAAATATAAAATTTGATATTATATTACCAATAACACCAGCTAACAAACATTAAACTTTTTTATATTATTAATCAGCCAAAATATAACGAGAAAAATTATCCAAGTAGAAAAAATTAAAACAAAATTTAATAATGAAAAATAAAATAATTGAAATGATGAAATATTATTAATAAAACACAATGGAAAATGATATTCAAGTTGTTAAAAAAATCCAAGTTTAAAGAAAAAAAATTATTCAAGTTGAAATACGATTCTTCTCTTCTAAAATAAGAATAAAATCTGTAAAGTTTTATCTAAGAAATGAATTGAATTTAGCTTCTTTGTAAGCACAAAGTATAAGTACAGTAAAAAAGTTTCTTTTTTTTTTTATATTTTTAATTGTCAATGAACTCAACTGGTCTTCGTTAACACGAAACGACGAAAATCATTCAACCCTTTCTTCTTAAAAACTTTAAAGCTTTTTTACTTATTCAAAATACCTTAAAGATATATTTAAATTTTAATTTTATATTTAAATTACATACTCGAAATTTATTAAGTGATATAAAAGCTGATATTAAACCACCTGGTCCTCGTTGTCGACCTCGTCTGTAACTCGACAAGACAATATGTGTCAATGGACTTGAATCTCGTAATTCTCTATGCCATTGGAAACCTAAAAAAAAAATAAAAC